>BDUI01019516.1:37937-48578 GCA_002335545.1 Apodemus speciosus
AAAAAAAAAAAAAAAAAAAAAACCTGAAAGCAAAACTCCATTTGATTCTTCACAGAGCATAGTTGTATTCAGGCAAGAGTGAGCTTTGTGACAACCTGTTGTAGGACCCTTTGCTGTATTTTCAGACTCTCATTCAAAACTATCCAACTAATTCCCAAGCTGCTGAAAATGCGTCTAGTTAATAGCCTAAGTGATCAACTTTAAGTAGCAGCTAGCAAACCAGTAAAGACCCTTCTGTGTTTACTCTGTATCTATCAAATAACATCACTGTATTCATTTCTAAAGGTGCAGGGAAGTTACCCAAAGCACCCATGAAATTAAATAGTGGCCTAGCTCATAAGATGCCAGAAATTGTTTATTCATTAAAAGTRAAATTTTCATTCTCCACAATCTTTTTGTGAGCACCTCTTGACATAAACTTGTGGCAGTACACCTTAGTGTAGAAATCCTATCCATATAATAGAAACAACTGTTTCCCAAAATTATTAGGTCAAGTCTCCTTCCTTCACCATTCCTGATGGACACCTTGATGTCTTCCACAAGCACTCTTTTCTGGAAACTTACTAAACTCCATAAAGGTCCTAGAGCTATTTGGAGCATAGTTTGCAAAGTAAGAATGTCATAACATTCTTTCATTCTCCCAAACAAGGACAAAACTCTGCAGGAAGAAGTGGTGTCATGATAGGTTAGTGCTGAAGCGCAGACTACAACATAGTCTCCTCATTTGTCATTTGAACTTTGTTTTCTTTTTTGTTCATCCCTTATTAGGCCATATCCAGACACAATTAAACAAAGCACATTATATCATTCAGATAGCTCAAAGACAGATCTTACATAAATGTAAAGCATTACTAAAATAAAAAGGTCTATTTAGCATTTAATGAAAGCAGCAAATATGTCAATGTTTCTTATTTTTGCAAGCCATCCAATAGAGCTGCCCATTTAAAATAAGAGAACTGGAACCAGAAATCAGATATCGTTTTAAGTTATTATTATTATTTAAGCCATGTTCGAAATGTTTCCTTCCAAGCAATGCGGTGTAATTGACCCCACATTATAATAAGACCTGGTCTATCGGATTATGCAGAGATTGCAGTAGAAAAACATATGGGGGAAATGTATACGTGAGAATGGAGACAATATAAAAAGATATAGGTGGCAATGAAGATTTGGTAGGTTTTTGAAAGTATGGCASAAATGAAAATTGACCTTTTAATGACAAAATGCCATTGGAATTTCTAATTTATTAATGTGTCTATAAACAACTAACACATGTAATAAGATTACCTGTACAATCAGAAGACTTTACCATACCTTAATCTACTTTCATCCCTCTGCTATATGTGCCCTAAATGTAGAAATGAAACAATTCTTTAATTATATTTTTAGTTAGTAGAAATGAAGTAACTATGCTAAMGACCAAGGATCATATAAATGCATTTGGAGAGATTTTCCATGTGAATACATGTTGTATGTATTAATAACATAGTACACATAATGAGGAACTATCAGCTCTTATGCTGGAAAGCTGAGTCAAGAACTATGTGAGGTAGGGTCAAACATTAAATTCACCGAATAAACCTGAGTTTACCTCTTGCTCAATAGATGAACAACCACACTCCTTCACATTTTCCAATTTTATGTGAGACCAATTTTACTGCACAAATAACTTTGAGGTGTGAGAGTCTGCCAGGTCTATATAGGGATGATCTTAGCCAAAATGTCCAACAGTGGGGAAATGAAACCTGAAGAGACCACCTACAGGAGTTAGACAGGGCCCCCAGTAGAGGGATAGGGTCACCAACTCACCTTCAAAATTTTTGACCCAGAATTGTTCCTGTCTAAAAAACTGCAGTGTCAAAAAATGTATCAGAGATTGAAGAAAAGGTCATTCAGTGACTGACCCAACTTGGGATCTATCTCATGGGTGGGCACCAAATTCTGACACAATTACTAATGTCATGTTGTGTTTGCAGACAGGAGGCTAACATGGCTGTCCTCTGAGACACTCTACCTAAAGATGACAAAGACAGATGCAAATACTTACAAAAAACCATTGATCAACACTATAGGAAGAGCAATAGTATCAACTAACTCAGATCTTCACAGGTACCAAAGACTAAGCCACCAACCAAAGAGTATACATTGGCTGGACCATGGCCCCTGGCACATATGTAACCTTGGATGCCCTCAGTGAGAGAGGATAAGTCTAATCCTATAGAGACTTGGTGGCCCAAAGAAGAGGGATGTGGGCAGGGGTGTGAATGAGTGAGGGGGTAGGTGGAAGCACCTTCTCGGAGGCAAAGGGAAGAGGAGACGGGATGAAGGATTCTTGGAGGGGAGACTTGGAAGAGGGACAACATTTGGAATGTAAATAAATAAAATATTTTTTTGAAAAGGGGGGAGGGGAAAAAGAGGTATGGAAGGGAGGGACAAAGAGGGATGGAGAAAAACATCACACAAGGAAGGGAAATATACTAGTGGAGGATGTTATCTGGTTAATAATGTGGAGACAAAACAGGATTTTTTTTGACATTTTTTCCATTAAATAAGTAAGTACATCCAAATGCAATCACCAATCCTTTACCTCAGTGGTCTGGAAGCTGGTTATACTTTCTTCTGAATCAAAGAAGTTTTTCAAACTTTGACCTAAAGCTACCAGCTTATACTCAAGTGACTTATGATCTAAAGAAAAATTAGCTGGAAAAAAGTGGCAAAATATAGAAGGGGTGGTTCAATGCTCTATGAGAACCATCTCCAGAACTTGTATTTCTGAGGCAGTTATACAGTTACCTCCAAAGGTGGACACTGAATCCTTTAAGGTCAAGAATGCTGGCTCAGGCTTCAAAACACAAAAGCGCGCATCTTTCTTTCTAAAATCTCAGCCTCTTCAAAATTTTTTCTATCTACCRATGAGACCAGAGATGAAAGCAAAACTTGCCAGAGAATGAGCAAAATAATTTGCTGAACAGACATACTCAGTATTACACCTGATTATAAAAATAATCCATCCTGTGGATTTCCTCCCATCCTTGTTTCTATCACTTTCTGGCACATTATTGTTCCAATATTAGAATCTTGTAGAAATGAAAATTAAATTATTGAGAGATATGAATTTTACCAGCTTTTTTTGTGAAGAAACTTACCACTTCTCGTGGATTCCTTTCAAAATACAATTTGAATTCATATACTCTTTCTTAACATGAGCCCTGAATTCACTGAGCCCAACAAACTCATTTTCTCCTAGGATTTGGAGCCTTCTATATGGTAAAACTAAAAGTATTTATATTAATATGGGGGCTTCTTTAAGGAGCCCACGTCCTGCTAAAATAATGCAAATCCACGGGTCCCATATCAGACACCCAGGACTGTCAAAAGTAAATGCAAGAGTCCGTAAAGAGACTTTATAGCTTAGAAAGCTTAGAAGCTTAGAAGCCCACCAAGACCATATTTCTATGGCTATGGGGAAGAAAACTTGTGATATAAAAGATATAACTGCTGTGAAAAGAATCTAAACATGAGTCCTGAGACCCATATTGCAAAGAAGTAGACTATAACCAACTTAGCAATGAGCATAGAGTCAAAGAAAGGTTCCAGCCCTGGCTCCACTCTTTATTATAGTAGCATTATTATTGTAGGTGTCAGTTGCAGAATACTTGTTTAAATAAAATTGAGTGTCTTTCTATCCAACACCTCAAAACAGATGCATCCATACCAAACAACCATATGGARGCTTTCCAAAATGTCGTTTTTTCCTCTCACTTAATAGTGGTGATWTGGAATTCACACTACATTGCAGTAAAAACTTTTTAAAAAACAATGATATTTTAAAATCTTTCTGGATTRGATCCCAGCTTAGTCCTTGGTGGCCCATTCTTGTTAGGTGTGGCCATTAAACCTTATATGCCTCTAAGGACATAGCTAGAAAAATGGATGCTATGATCTGATCCACACTTCTTGGAACTGACAATAGAATTTGTTAAGATATGGTGTGTACATCAACACTGGAAGCTGTGACATATGAATAGCAGTCAGATCATGTGACTAGTACACTGTTTGCTTTAGACAAACAAAAGTAGTCTGTTTGGACTAAAAGTCTATTAACTGCTGTTAATGAGGACCGTGATAACCTTTCAACAGTGAACTAAGTCAGTCAGGGACCCCAAGGAGCATCTAATCATACTCAATCCTGCCACTGATCCATTTTTATCTTTTTTATTTCTCATTACTTAGTGTTATTTGTTTATTTTTCCTGTGTTTCCTAATGTTTCTCAGCATTAGAATGTAACTACCACTTATAACTGGTCAAAGTGGTGATAATAAGCTACTATTGGTTTAGTAGAMATCAGAAAAGAAGAAGAAGGTGCAGGACTAAGAAAAAGAAGAAGAGGAGAAGGAGGAAGAGGAGAAAGAAAGGTGCCAGCAATGACAAGAAGAACAAGAAGAAATAAAGGAAAAAGGGGCAAAAGGAAAGATAAATATAAGAGCCAGAAGACACCAGTACAGTGAAAAGCTGTCTTCTAGGAATTACATGACTATTATATTCATGAACTCATAGCAGCTATGGTTACCTGCCTAAGACATATAATAATGGGCCTGTGAGCATCACATTATGGATGAGGTAGACACTTAYGAGGATCACAATACTTCCCAGAGTAGTTGTAAGCAATTAATGGTTTCTAGGGGAACAGGAATCTTATTTCTCAGTAGTGTAGACAGTGTCCTTGTTCAAGTAAATTATTTTTCATCCATGGCAACCCTAAATAAATGCAATGAGTCCCCCAAAGAAGACACAGAAGTAGTAGTAGGAGGGAGAGAGGGAGGGAGAGAGAGAGAGAGAGACTGTCAAAGAATAATAAATAACATAATAAACACGAAAAAGCATATTTGTGTCAGGATCAGCTCTATGGTCAGAAAAGTATTGCTGTAATATACAGAAAAAATAGTCAGAGACACACGCAGGAAGACAACAATGGTTACTTCTCTAATTCCTCTGACAAAATGATTGACCAAAAAAATGTAAGGAAGGAAGAAATTTATTTTGGCTCCCACTTCCATAATATAATATCATGGCAGGGGCTTATGGCAACAATATCATCAGACAGCTGATCACATTGTCTTTGTAGTCAGCAAGTAGAAAGAGGTCAAAGCCTCAATTTGTTTTCTAGTTTTTCTTTAGTCTTGGWTACTAGCCTATGAAATGGCTTTCCCATATTTAGGGTAGGTGTTCTATTCTCAATTATTTCAGTCCAGAAAATTCATCACAGAAATGCCCAGAAGTTTGTCTTCTAGGTGATTCTCAATCTTGTCGGGTTGGTAATCAGTATTAAGCACTACAAAAGACAAGGAAACTCAAGGACAGAGATGATTATAATGTGTCTGTTAGCCAATGAACACTGCAATGAACTACCATTTCAAGTAATAAGGAGGTGTGGAGCTGATGCTACCTCCAACCTCAGCCAGAACTGATACTATAGAGACCTTGGTGTCAGAGCTCTAGACATTTGCTTGGGACATAATTAATTTCGATAATCTTTATCCTCATAGTTTTATATTACATTTATGTCACTTCCAGTCAATTAAAATAATGTATATTCAATATAGGAAATTACATTACCAAGTTTTTGTAGCAACAATCTTGGTGGGAAACTTCAAGTAATTCTAGGATAAAAGGGAACACTTTTTACTAGCAACAATCTTGGTRGAAAACGTCAAGTAATCTAGGATAAGAGAGAACACTTTCTTGTGGATCAAACTGATGAGAATCAAGTTTCCCAGAGATATATCGGAATGAGACCTTAGAGGGTGAGTCTTCTTGTACAATTCTTTTGTATACTATGCTCTTAATTTTCTTTTCAATAAAATAAAACCAACTTAAAGAATATTTCAAATTAAACTACTAGCATTTCTACAAAATGCCATGACAGGGCATAACTGGGTTTTCCTGAGATTGATGAGTGATCTGACTGTTGATGTTTGTTGTGAATGTCAATGAGAAGCTCTAAGAAAGCAGACAAACACAAAGAAGAGAACTGGACAGGAAAAATGCACAAATGCACTTCTGGGGTCAGCAAGACTCCAAGAAATTCTCTCAGTATTGGTAACTCTGAAAATCAGTAAAGTGTAGTTCACACATGGAAGCTTGAACAGCACTCTGAGGGCGGGGCCTCAGAAGCATTCAATCATGTACCTAAGATGAGGGTAGAGGGTGAGACAGGAAAAGGGGAGAGGGGAATGTCTCCTGCCTTAGCTTGTTACTTGGGATGTTCTGGCAGCTTTCACTGATCCAATTCGAGTTGTTATATTCCTGGGAGCCTTCTGAGTATGTCACTGTCATTAGACAACCCCATTCTCCTCTGCCTGCTAATGTCAAACCAACTTATCTGACCACAAACTGTTCTGACTCAGTTAGCCACTGTGTTCCCCTAATGCATTAGTGAGGCCACTTTTCTGTTTCCAGGGATAGAAAGCCAATTTTGAATTAGTGTACCAATGGGAAAGTATTTTATTTTGTTTTTTGGAAATAAGGACCATTGAGTCTGATTATGCCTAGATTTTAGAACCAGGGATAAAAGAAGAGTAGGGGAGGTGGTGTTCTTCTTTGATTTTAGTTGGGAGGAGCACAGGGGAAGTACCTTAGTCATGAATTCTTATTTGAATGAACATGGGTCTCATTCTCTGAAACACTCATCTGCCGGATAAGATTCTGATTTTGATGCAAATTGTCCTGGACACACATCCTGAATAGAGTCCCTGCATTCAGTGACATCTCTTCTGGAGTGATTACATTTGAGAAAAGGAATATTGAGTTGTGTCAGAGGTAGAATGAGTAAGAGCTTCTCAAAGAGAGTAGAAGCTTTCAACCCTATTGACTAGCATTCATGTTGCTGGAAGGTACTGTAATGCTACCAGCAGAGAAAAGCAAGCATCAGTGTCACCTAGTTGTGAACTCTGTGACCTAAAATAATGACTAGTCTTAAAGATATACCAAAGCAATGTTATTGAAGTAACAAAACATTTTTAATTTTTATTTGTATTTTATTGGATATTTTCTTTATTTACATTTCAAATGTTATCCCTTTTCCCAGTTCCCCCACTCCTGGAAAACCCCTATCCCTTCCCTCCTCCCCCTGTTTCATTGAGGGTGTTCCTCCATCCACTCCCACCTCTATGACCTCAATTCCCCTACACTGGGGCATCTATAGAGTCTTCATAGGATGAAGGACCTCTCCTCCCATTGATACCTAACAAGGCAACCCTCTGCTACATATGTAGCTGGAGCCATGTGTACTGCTTGGTTGGTAGTCCCTGGGAGCTCTCAGGGWGTGTGTGKGGGCRTTGAARTCTGTTTGGTTGATATTGTTGTTCTTCCYATGGAGTTGCAAACCCCTTTGGCTCCTTCAGTCCTTTCTCTAACTCCTCTATTGGGGACCCTGCTCTTAGTCCAATGGTTGACTGCAAGCATCCACCTCTGTATTTGTAAGGCTCTGGCAGGGCCTCTCAGGAGACAGCTCTATCAGGATCCTGTCAGCAAGCATTTCTTGGCATCCACAATAGTGTCAGGTTTTGGTGACTGTATATGGGATGAATCCCAAGGTGGGACAGTCTCTGGATGGCCTTTCCTTYAGTCTCTGCTCTACACTTTGTCTCCATATTTGCTCCCATGAGTATTTTGTTCCCCTTTCTAAGCACTGAAGCACCGATACTTTAGTCTTCCTTCTTCTTGGGCTTCATGTGGTCTGCGAATTGTATCTTGGGTATCCCTGCATCCCTGGGACGAAGCCTACTTGATCCTGGTAAATGATCATTTTGATGTGTTATTGGATTCCATTGRCAAGAATTTTATTGCRTCAGGACAGCTTGTGGTCGGATAAGTTGCTTTGACATTAGCAGACAGAGGAGAATGGGGTTGACTAATGAGAGTGACGTATTCAAAAGRCTCTCGGGAATCTAACAGCTTGAACTGGATCAGTGAAACCTGCCAGAACATCCCAAGTAACAAGCTAAGGCAGGAGACATCCCCCAATCTTGCTGAATGGAAGCATGAGCATTGCTTGGAAGTAGACATCAACACTGAAAGAGAAATGGAAGTCTCTGTGAGATTACAAACATATGGTAGACTTAACTCTTTGGTGGTCAGAAAGCACTTCAAAAAAAGACTTGAATTGGTATGCAGTTTCATTTGATATCAGAAAATTAAAATACCTTTGAATAAAACATAGGAATGGTAAAATAATGAATCACCATTTTTTTAATTTTCACCCTTAAGATGCTTTCTCTTCGAAGTTTAAAAACTCTCTTGATTAAAGTATGTTTAACTAACAAACTAATTCAGTCTTCAGAGAAAAGAAAAGAAAAATAAATAAAGAGAACACGTCATTGTGAACCTGGAAGGCTTCCCTCCTTATCACAGAGTTGAACACTCAGAGGAATTTCTTAGTTCCAGAAGGGAAACCTAGAGTATTTCTTTTCCCAGAGTGTAGAATCAGCTATGGATTTTTAAGCAGGTCGTCCTACAAAGCAAATGACTAAGGCCAAGGGATGCCCTCTCTGCAGGGCAACACAGAGTCAGACTTCAGACCAGAATTTCATGTCAGGTGGGTATGTGATATTTTTAGCTGTGAGACTCAGTGTCATCAAAAAAAAAAAAGCCAAACAGCCAAGCCTTTCAGTTTCTAGAAGACACGTCAGTGTACAGGTCTGAGTGAGGAGTATGTTCCTTTGGCCATCAGCCCAGACCCCTCCATGGCTCTGCCAGAAGTGGGTACATGTGGGAGGACGTGGCTGATTGTGGCAAACCTCAGCTCCCATCATGTCTGGCTCTGGCAACCAGCAAAGGTTAAAATAATTTTAATAAAGTCTTAATGAACAGCTCAAAGCCTCAGTTAGTTATTCCTAGGTCAACGGCATTTAAAACAAAAATCTGGCACTGACATATTTTGCTAGAACCATTTACCATMATAGTTCACATCAACTATTTGCTCATCTATGAAATATGTATAGAATGCTACAGTGAATGTTCATAGTAAGTGTGATAATGATAATGATAATGCACAAAGAACTATTATGAATGTTCATCTCATCTAATCCTCAAAACAACAGTTTTRTTTCATAAATGAAAAGATTGAGGGCTCAAGGAAGGTAAATAWGTTTTCTGCCATCAGTAGGAAAGTAATAGTAGGAACTGGATTCAAATTCAGMTTCTTCCTGTCTTCAASTTCTTCATCAGTTAGTAAGATTGGATAATGTGCAATTGATTACAATGTAATAGCTAGTGAATGGTGTTTCACATAAACCTTTAAGACTGTAAAAATACTGATGAGAGGAAGCCAGGCCAGTCAAGGCAAACAGAGATATCCTGGCATGAGAATTTAYAGGTGGGTTTGAAATGAATGGGACTTGTCATTTGGACTAAAAAGAATAATCAAGGAATGAAAAATCAAGAATGGTRTGTTTATGGCAGTTCCAAGTAGTATAGCAAGCTTGGGTTTACATCAGGCAGTCAAAGTCAGTAAGAGAGGGCTTTGGGAGGGAGGAAAGCTCACTCCAGTAGCACAGCGAAGCTAGGTTGGCAGTAATAAACATGGGAGTCTAGAATGCTAGTTAGCATCTGCGCAGATATAGAAACTCTCTCTTTTGGTGAGCACTGCCGTTTTGGGTGCTAAAGGCCATMATGTATCATATAACAATCTTGTCTTTCATTTACTTGTTTGTACCTTGCTTGTTCAAACAAACTTCTATGGGTTCATGCAAAGATATTMAAGCATAGTAACTGAAAAAAAATGAAAACAACGAATAAAACTCTGAAGAGTRTGTGTGCATTCACAGCTGATTAAAACCACATTTGACAAAGTGTAAGGAAGAAAATATCCCCATCCTTGAAACAGTGTGTCAAAAGAGACATGACCAATGAGGTAGCTGTATCTGCATTGTCATATACTGGGTTGATCCAGAAAGTGGCTTGTTGGAGTTTGTCCTAACTCCAGGAAATATCTATACATACATACATACATACATACATACATACATACATACATACATACATACATACACACACACACATATATACATATATACATAAACATACACATACACATACACATACACATATACATATACACATATTATTGTAAACCATTAGCAGCCACTATTCCAATTCTCTGTTACTCTGGGAAACTCTTTATAACCTCATCCTTTTCCGGGACCCCAGTGCCTTCTTTGTTCCCCAAATCCTCTAAAGAGGGCAGAATTTCACATCCATGCTTTTTTTTTTCTGCAAAATGGAAAGGGATGCACTGTGCTGTGCCAAGGAGAAAAGAGGGTTAATGTGATTGATTTGGAGTGGCGAAGAAAGGTTAAAAGAACTCTGTAGCTTGTAGCTGRAGAAAAAGTTGAAGAAAACAACATGAAAGCTTACAAATTTGGAGAATTTTTGGGAAATATCCAAGAAAGAAATGGAAATGGTAGGACAGAGAATTCAAGATAAATGAAAGAATAGAGATAGCAGATACTCCTTCCTGCAGAGGAATGGCTAAGTCTACATTGACTTGCTTATTCATCACAATGGCATCAGGAATTAAGCCTTTGGGGAATTGATTTTGGGATTTTGATGGGGATTGAATTGAATCTGTAGATTGCTTT
>BDUI01019525.1:0-13009 GCA_002335545.1 Apodemus speciosus
AAAAAAAAAAGAGAGACATCATGCTGTGAGTCTGGCAATCTAAAACCAATTAATAAAGAAACTTATGCTAAGAGAAAAAAATCAGTAAAGTACATACAGAGTGATAAAGTGGGAGAAACAGTGTCAAGCAGTAAGTCAGGGCAACAACAAAAGAGCTCAGTAGCCCACTAAGTGGTTTCTGTTTTGTTTTGTTTTGTTTTGAGATGCTTTTTTACCAGATCAAGGCAATGTGTTCCATGAGTTCTAAGAAAAAAGTTGGGAAGTCCTTCCTTTTTTTTTTCAAACAAGAGAACCTTTATACATCATGGTTTAACAAACATAGGCACTACATGTGCAAGAATGTTATGGTCAGCTGAATAATTTCATTGAACTTTTCTACATTTTTGAGGCATTTTATAACAAAGGAAATTCAATTAGAAAATGTTACATCAGTCAAAATGATTCTTAGAAAGAACGAGGAGCATTTACCTACCTCCCCTCTTAGCTCACACCAACCCCTGCTCCGCCCCAGGGCTACCCCCTCCCTTGCTTCCCAGCACTGAATCCTCTTGTTTCAGCTGCTCATCTGGAAGACTCACACACAAGAGAACTGCCAGAGATAGCCAGGGACACATGATGGGGTAGCTACTTCACAAGAACAGTTAAGTGGGTAGACTGGAAATCCCCTAACTACTTCATCCTATTGTTACGTCTAAAATTTAGGTTCACCTGACAAAAATCCACCAGTTCTTCCTGCTCCACTCAAGTACAAAGTTTGTCACCTACCCTGTGACTTCCTCCTGACATTCTCACCTGCCCAACCCTTAGTATCTGAAACTTTCCACTTTGACACAGGTGGTGCTGTCTGCCTGCCAAGAAGATTTGGGCTTGACCACTGAGAATAACAAGGGCTTTCAGAGGATACCCACTCAGTGCCAGAGAAAGGCAGGGCTAAACCCACTGCTCTCAATGGAGTTGACATCTTGTTTGGACCACGCATTGCCAATGTTTCTATTTTGACTCCCCTAGCACTCCTATGTTTTGTTCTGCACTGGCTGTGTACCCCGGTCATATGTTGGCTGGTTCTTTGAGTTACACTGTGTTCTTTCACTCACTCCTCCAGGACATAGTGTTTTAAGTGACTTAGTATCCCTACTATCTAATGAGAGGAAGAAAAGAAGAAAAGAAGGAAGGAAGGAAGGAAGGAAGGGAGAAAGGTCAGACAGGAAGGAAGATAGGAAGAGGAGGCAGGCAGTCAGGAAGGAAGGATAATAGCAAACATTTATAGAATGACTATATGCCAGGTAGTCTGCTCATATTTGATTCTTCTAACTACTCAGTGAGGTAGATGTTACTGTTAATTTCTATGCAGCTTACCAATGAAAAAGCATGCTTAAGAAGGGTAGGTAATGTACCTAATGTGACAAGCCACAGTGCATAYGTTGAAGCCAGCCCTTGAACCAGGTTTGTGTAAACTTTTCAGGCAATGCTCCCGATTTCTGATGCTATACTGTTGCTTGGATTAGAAACATTTGAATATGAGGGAGCTAACAGGAAAATGGGTTTCAATATGAAGGGGAAATGAGAGAAATCTAGAAAAGATGGGAAAAAGACCTGCCAATATGCTTTCCTCATGGGTGACCCCTGTCTGTGACAACACAGTTCCTGCTGGATACCTAGACATCTTCAGAGAGGAGCTGTTGGCTGTTTTGTGATGAGTTCTAAGTCTGTTTCTGTATGATAAATGTGAATAAGAGTGACCTTCATAGGCTCATATATTTGAGTGCTTAGGAATTTGTATTTGAAAGGATTAGAAGGTGTGGCTTTGTTGGAGGAAGTGTGTCACTGGGAGTAGGTGTTGAGGCTTCAAAAGTCCAAGCCAGGCTCACTGGCTTTCTCTTCTTGCTGCCTGTGGATCCAAATGTAGAAGTCGCAGTTCCTTATCCAGAACCATGTTTACCACAATGCTGATAATGGACTAACCCTCTGAAATGATATGTAAGCCCCAATTAAGGGTGTTTCTTTCATAAGAGATGCTGTGGTCATAGTGTCTGTTAACAGAGGACACTTGCTAGAGYCACAGATGGTTCTGTGTGTCGCTTGCCTCTGAGATTCTCATTATTCATAGCATTTCTCGTCACTTTCCTCAGTAGCTGAAAACACTGCATTAGTGAATGTCCATTACTACTTTTCAGAGAAATACCAAATTATGTTCCTGCAAGCCTCTGTCCACATTTCCATTAGCTGATCAACACACCTTCATTGGTGCTTCTGTTTAATGTCACTTTAATATGTTCTGTTGATTCATTACCATTGGACTCTTGGCCAACAGCATTCTAACCCATGCCATATTTGACACATTCTAAGCACATCATAATGTCTTTCTTATGCTTAATAACATTGGACAGCACTTCAGCACTGTGCTTTTGGACTGTTTAAAATAGCAAACTAATTAAAAGAACAAAATAAAAAAAAAAAAACCACAGCACTAAACATGCCAAATGAAGCATTTCTTGTTATGAACTTAAACAAGGCAGTGAAGCATCGCTCTGCCCACAGGAACTAGGGATGTGTGTGTTGAGCAGCTCCATGTGTTGGCTACTCCGTGAATGTTCATGAAGGAGTGAAAGCACTCCACCAGGAATTTACCATGCGTGTGTTAGTTGTTTCCTTATTGCTGTGATAAAACATCATGACCAAAAGCAACTTGGTCACAGTCCATCATGAAGGGAAGTCACAGCAGGAACCTGGAGGCGGGAACTGGGCTGTGTGTCTTTGAACATGATGCCGCAAACACATACTGGGTCTGTAGGGAACCTGTGGTCCCAGAAATTGCACTGTCAAAGAAATCCCTCCATCCCATGAAGCCATCTCCATCAAGAAACCTTTGACATACTTAAATACCAGTTCTGCTCTCCTTAAGCACCAAGGTATAGTCATTTCTTCAGACATATCATACACCAGCAAGAGAGGGGTGCTTATCGTTGTGACATCCTGGGTACAGCAAACCTTGAGTATATTTCAGAGTCCCATGATAGCAGGATCCCAAGCAGTGATATTTCCTGACTTCACATTGTCATCCACACAGAGATGGAAAGCAACATGGATTTCTGAGAGATTAGAATGGCATGTACTATAAAATTCTCCAGGTAAAATATTTAAATAGTTTCTTTCAGCATTAGATTTATCATCACTTCCTCCATTTTGGTTTCCAGAATCGCGGGGCCTCCTTGCACTTGCTCTTGTGCTGCGTTCTCGCAAACAGCGCCACCTGCTGGACAACTTCCAGTTGTTCCTCAATCCGCGGGAAGTCGAAGTCCCTGTATTCTTGACAAACTGTGGCAAAATCTCTTTTGATGCCGCTATATGAATTAATTCGATTATCTACTAGTAAAACCAGGCCACAGAGAGACGTGGAGTAAAGGGACAGAGCTGTCTGCAGCCGGTGGAGTTTCACGACACTTCTATGAGTTTTTTTATGCTTACAGAAGTCCAGCATGTCTGACCGCAGATTGTGCATGTTCTTCAACTGGGCTTTCTTCCAGCTTCCTCTGCTCCTCATAGATCCTTCCAGCGGTGTCCGCAGATTCTCTGAACTGACTCTGCTGCACTTTAATTTCTTCACTGAGGGAGCTGTTGGGGTTTTTTAGGTCCTGATGAAGTTTTATCACCCATTCCTGATATTCACCAATCAGTTCTGAGATGCTAACAAAGTGATTGTGTTCCAGATTTAAGAGAGTTTCAGAGGCGGGGGAGTGGATTAGGTCCTGGTACACATCTGCAAAGTCTTCATCCCAGTTAGGCTCCTCGGGTCTCTCATGCTCTAAGGTGGTCTCAGCATAAGCTTTGGTCCACTTACTTGCCAGCTGGTGTAAATCTATTTCACCAGATTTAACAGCCTCCAAGCATGCTTCTGCATCGCTGTCATGGTCTCTGAGGGACTCTTCTTCTATAAACCGGCTCAGAGCTTCTTTTAAGTCCTTCTCTATGAAGCAGGGCAGACTGTGCAGCAGCATCAGACCTCCGTGCAGATGACTGGCATTCTCATCCACAGGAAACCTGAGRGGCACTCCCAAGCTCTAAGCGCTCACTTCCTACCTGGAATTTGTACATGAATTCTCTTTCCTTGTTGCAGAACCTTTCTCGGCTTTTCTTCATATTCTTCAGGGTTTCTCTTTCCTCATACACCAAGGCACACTTGGAGCTGCCAACGCAGAACTGCCCAAATAATCAGAAAGTCCTTCTAAAAGGCTATAGTAGTGCAGAGGAAGATATTTTAATTAATGTATATGACAATTTTGTTGCACTGAATCAGATAACTCAAATCACATATGTATTTCAGTAAGACAATTTAACATGTTTCAGGGTAAGTTTTAGAAGTTGAAATGTCAAGAAGTCACTCATACCATTAAGAAAAGAATTATTGATTTTCCTTTCTCGGTGGCTATAGATTGCAAATAACTTCTTGGTTAGGGGTGGAGCTTGTGCCCATTCTAAGTGCTAGGATTTTGTCTGATTTGAACTTGTGCAGGTCTTGTTTGTCTTGTTACAGTCTCTGTGAGTATCATTGGATATATCAACCACACTCTAGGGTGGAGTTCTTGCCCAGGAGTTGACCAATGCCAAACAAACTCTGTATTTTGATTTATTGGGGTTTTGTAGGTTTGGGGGGTTGTTTGGTTGGTTGGTTGGTTTGGGTGGTGCAGTACAGACATTTTGTTTGGTTTAATTTGTTTGGTGTTTTGTCATACTGTTTTTTGCTTGATTGGGGGGAGACAGAGATAGACAGAAAGACAGAGAGTGAGTGAGAGAGAGCTAGCTGTCATGAAGTTGGGTGGGAAGGATGGGGAGGATCTGGAAGGAGTAGGRGGGAATCATATGCAAAATGTAGTGTATGCAGTTATTAAATTTAAAAAAAGAAATTAAAAGAAAAGGAAAAACCTTTCTGAATAAGAATCCCATTCTGTTCATAAATTCCCTAAGAACACCCAGATTCTGATTGCCTGTGCAGCCCTGGTGGCACCTAAACTCTGCTTGTTTTAATGCACTGTTGCTGAACTGAACTGAATTCCTGCCCAAGTCCCTTCTGGCAGTTCATTTCCAAATTTCTCCTTYGGCATCACAGTCCTTCAGAATCTGTACTCTATGCAAACATTCCTGGAATTGGTCCAGGGATGCTGTTCTTATTTTTCCTCTGTAAGGTTACATCACCTTTACAGAATGTGCCATTCCTGTCTCTCTAAATCCTTTGTTAAATCCTGTTACACTCTAAGGTATTGATCTTCATATAGACTAAGCATTAAAACATGAAAAGGTAAGGTTAGAAACCAGAGGAGGTAGAAAGGGGGAAAAGCATTATAATAAGCAGATGCAGAGAGCAAGTTCCTGGAAGAATTGCCAATGAAGATGTAATTATTCTGCACTACCAGCCAACAGCTAGCATTAGTCCAAGGAAGCTGCCTGTATTCTCTAAGCATTTCAGACAATGTGGTACTCATTTATAAAGTCTTGACAGCTCCTTAGATGAAGCGTGTATAATAATTTGCAGCAATCCATTATCTGGCAAGATATGTTTTAATTTTAGTTATAATATACTTGAAATAATTTCCCCAAGTACTAAATGTACTTCCCTTCAAATACATGACCTATATTTAATGGGTTTCTAAAACAATGAAATGAATCCAAAAGCCTTCCCTTTTCCTGCTATGTACTTGTTTTCTATAGAGGTCTGAATAGCATTTCCTGAGTGTGTGCAACTGTTCTGAAAATTACGTTCTTACTCCAGAAGAGAATATCTACCATTATTGTGCTTAGCCAAAGCTGCAGTGTGCTAAGAAATTCTGAAAAGGAAATCGGGCAGAAAAGGATGAAAGGGTCTTCACATTAAAGATTCATAAACAAACAACAGTTGTTAGTGTGTTTGTGGAAGCTATAAGATAATTCCATCCATCCTTCTTCTCTAGGGCAGGTTACTCAATGAATTCCGACTACCACTAACTACTGTCATCAACTACCAGCAAGCAGTTTAACCAGCCCCCAAAATATAGAATAAAACTCAGTTGCTTCATGGTATGATAAATCCTGTCTTTTGGGTGCAGTGTTCTAATTAACTCCTTTATTTATGATTAAGTTTTCTAGCCCACAGTATGAATCATTGTTCCAAGCCCAGCACTAAATAGCTCCATTTTAAGGGCAAGTCTGGAGGAGCCTCTCAGAAGCCACAGAACAGAAACTCAAAAATCACAGTAGAAAATAGAAGGAGGGAGAAAGGGGAAGGGGAGGGGAGCCRGAGAAGGAGGAGAAGGAGAAGGGAAAGGAGGAGGAGGGTGAAGAGGAGGGGAAGGAGAAGGAAGAAAAAGGTAGCCCTGGCTGTCCTAGAACTCTGTAGACCAGGCTAGCCTCTCTGCTCTGTAGAACAGGCACTCTGTAGACCAGGCTAACACTGCTCTCTAGAGCTGGGATTAAAGGCGTGTGCCACCACTGCCCAGAACTATCATTTTGTTTTTTCATTTTCTAGGTCTACTTGGCATTTTGTTGAAAGTTAGCTCTGCCAGAAGCAAACTGAAAACTATCTGTGAGACCCTGGAATGAGTCTGTCAGAAAGGAATATTCAGTGGGAGGGATGGTCTGCTCTTCTCATATTCAAGTAAACACTCAGATTCAGGGTTTGTCACAGGCTCTGTTTGTCCTAGCCAGCTGTGGAGCACGCAGGAGTCCCAGACAGGTCAGTGCCGGTGTGCAACCTCAGGAAGCTTCACTCAGGCCCTGCTGTGGTTTTAGGCAGCAGTTTGCATATTCAAGCAGACGTTGGTTCCTTTGTTTCTTTCTTACCCTCTGTAAAACAGACACTGTATTGAACTCCTGCTAAAAATATCAAGGAAGACTTTATTGAAGTCTATTGCAACAATGGAAAAAACTAGATCCAATTCCTCCGAAACATCAAATCTGAACATTTAAAAATGCTTTTCTCAGCTAATKCAAAAGTATTGGAAGACAACTGAGTGTGGTCAGTGTGGCTGAGCCACATCATTGACAGCAGGCCAGTTGCCTATTGTAAGGGTCCCAGTCCTGCTTTCCCCACAGAACTGGGAGATAGAGAAGCCCATTGTTCTTCATTATTGCATTTCAAAGGAACTTAAGWGCTTCCAAGCACTTAAGAAAGGCATTATTGGGTTATAAAAGACTTACATCTCAAAGAGGTGATGAAAGTTTTCTGGAGTGAATTCACGGTTTTGTAGTTAGGAATATCTAGTAGAGAGTTTAGTGGAGCTGAAGGTAAGCTGAGGTGCAAGAGCATATGCATAGGAGATCCATGAACACAATGGCTTGGAGGTCTGCTGCCCCAGAGAACCTCTATTTCTGAACCAATCCCTTCCAGTGGTTTCACAAGGAGCATGAGCTGGGGATTAGAACGTATCCAGTTGAGATAGAAGCTGATCAAGTAAGTCAGAAACCCCAAAGAAGTAGTTCCAAGAATGCCCTAACAGATGCTAGAATGTTTCCTATTTCTTTGTTATCTCCTAAATCAGCACCTATGCCTAAAATCAATATGGGATAATGTGACTATGGTGGTTTAAATAGGTTTGCCTTCCATAGATTCACSTGTTTCAATGCTTAACCCACAGGGAGTGGCACTATTAGGAAGTGTGCCCTTATTGGAGTAGGTTTAGCCTTGTTGGAGGAAATTTGTCACTGTGGGGATGGCCTTTGTGATCTGCTACACTCAAGTTCCACCCAGTGGGGAATTAGAGTCTCCTCCTGGCTGCCTGCAAAAGAAAGTCCTCTTCTTCCATCTTTAAGATGTAGAATTGTCAGCTTCTCCAGTACCATCTCTGCCAGCATGCCACCATGCTTCCTGCAATGATGATGACGGACTGAACCTCTGAAACTGTAAGCCAGCCCCAGTGAAATGTTGTCCTTTATTCAAGTTACCTTGGTCATGGTGTTCCTTCACTGCAGTAGAAACCCTAAGGCGGTGACCAAAACAAAAAGAGAAGCACCTGGACATCTGGCTGTGTCAAATGGACTGTCCAATTCATCCCCCTGCCCATATCTTACTCTACTTTCTGCCATAAAACCTTTTAAAAAACTACAGACTAGCAGTTTAATGGTACAGTATTTCCTCTCATTATATAGGAGTTCTGTGCTCTCTGTCTCTAGCTTTGTTTCTCTACCTGTCTCTATCTCCATCTGTGTCTGTCTCTCCCTGTCTCTGTCTCTTTCTCCCTCTGTCCCTCCCTCCCTCGCTCCCTCTCTCTTCTCTCCCTTCTTCTCTTCTTCTCTACCTCCCTCCCCCATCTCCCACTCTTTATGTCTCTCCCATCTATGACTCTATAATAAACTTGTCTTTAAAACCTATCCTCAGTGGTCTATGAATTTCATTATACAAGTTCTCAAGACAAAAAAGTAAAAAGTCCACTGGCCTGGGGCAGGTTTAGCAGCCCTCAATTTTTCTGAGACCCTAATTCCCTGAAAAAGGCTCCATTGTCCTGAAAGACACAGCAATATCCTTATATCATAATCACATTGATTATAGCTCCTGYTAGATCTTCATAATCCCTCCAGTTGAGACACATTTTATCAGTCAGTGGTCATTCTTGTCACAAGCAATGCTCACTAATACCAAAATTGGTATGTCTATTATTGTAGTTACCAGGGGGTGTCGATAGTGGAATAAATCTTGAAAAAATTCTTCCAGACCCTAACCAAGAAACTTTCCATTCTCCTATGGCTAGCTGAAACTCCCTGCCCAGATATTAAAATGCCATCCCCTAMCCCCTCATGGCCATTACCAAACTCAGTTACCCACTGTCCTGGTAGAGGGTAAGGTAGTTTCTAAAGACAGACAAACAACTCCAGATGGAAGAAACTGCAGGCTCGCACAGGAGCCCCGTGCATTGTAGTTAACTTCCCATTGTACCCCTCATATGGACTCCAAGAATCCTGTCTCCTATCACAGGCACTCCTTGTCCCACTGGAGAGTGTCTGTCCCTTGTTGCTCTGAAATAAACAGCAGTCCTGTCTGCTGTGGTCAGACTAGTCTCTTCCTGCCTCCTGTCTCTACACTGCCTGAGAAATCTAATAGTCAAAAAGAAAAGTTTAAATAGCAGTCAAATTTTAATGTTTAATCAGTTTTCACTCAATAGATGTGATAAAATGTTACATATTGCCTACTTTTATTTGACTTTCTTTTGTTTCTTTTGTTCCCTCTCCCTCTTCTTTATCTTCTCTTGCTCTCCCCACCTCTACTCCTTTCTCAAGCCCCCCTTTTCATTCCCTTAAATAAACTTCTTTCTACACTAGACCATGGCTGGTACCTCAGGGGGAATCAATGCCTCAGCATGGTCCCACTAAGGCACTGCTCCCGCCTCACCATACCCTGTGCTTTACAAAACACATCAATGAAAAATTTCTTACAAACCCTTCTCAATGAAAGAACAGTTCAGTTCACTATTTTGTGAGCCTACTAAACATTAGTGTATAACATATTTACGTGTGAAAAGTATATGTAAATGTATTATACTTTTCTCTGTTATGACTTCTTTTATTTCTTGTCTTTAGCTTTTCCTAAAGCTGTGGACACACATTTGTGAATTGAACAGACAAATTCAATCTAGCTAATGCTCACATTGGCCAAGTATTTTCTACTAACTAAGTAAATATATGTCCCTCATGCCAYGGCAGTAGACATTTGGAGCAAAATCAAGTCAATTCATTTCCAAAATAATTTGCCAAAAAATAATATAAAAGGTTATACACTAGGACCAAGTATGATGGCAGATGCTTGCAATCCCAGCACTTGGATTGCTGAGGCAGAATGATTATCTCTAAACCATGTGAAGGAGAAGAAATAAAATTAAAAATTTTAAGTGGTAAAGAGAGAAAAATAGACCTACATATGTTGTGACATGACAAATTGACTGTTAATGTTAATTTACCAGACCGAGAATCACTAAGAAATTGGTCACTGTCCATAGCAGTCTGTTCTAGCAGACCACCTTGATTACATTAGTTGATGTGGTAAGCACCTTAAGTGTAGGTGTGGCCATTCCCTGAGCAAGGCATAGAGCTATATAAAGCTATGCACATAACAGTAGTAACCCTTTGTTCCTTACTATAAATGTAATATGACCTCAAGTCCCTGCTGCCTTGATTTGCCCTCCATAAAGCATTATAACTTGAATCATGAGCTGATATAAACTCCCCACCCCACACACACATTGCATTTGTAGGGGCTGTTTTATCAAGGCAAAAGGAAAAGAAATTAAGAATATTACATACATTAAACATCAGTGTCACAAGGATCTTGTTCTTCCCTCCTCTCAGCTCTCCATTCATTATGATCTTCCTCAAAAGCACTCAGATGGAGGCACATGGAGTGAAGTGGAAGACTGTATGAGTTGAGAGCAGGTAATAGACAAAGGGCCCACTGCAAAGCAGTATGTGTTTACTGTGAGGGGGGACAAGAGCCACAAAGACCATCATGTAAAACTGAGTTGTAGAATGCTATTATACTATATTCTAAAAGCTCTTGCATAGTCAGCTTTCTCAAGAGGTGTTTATGTATCCAGGCAACTTATAAGTCCTTTTGGATGGACTCTTGCAGGAAGGATCAATGGTGTGCATTAGTTTTCTGTTGCTGTGATAAAACACCATAGCTAACAGAACTTACAGAAGGAAGAGCTTATTTGAGTTTGTAATTCCAGAAGGATAAAAGTCCATCCAAGAAAGGAGGAATGGCCACAAGTAGCAAGGGGGACAGGACAGGAAAGTTGAGAACTCACATCCTCAACCATAAGCACAAGGCCAAGATAACAAAGTGGAAATGGGGCAAAGCTACATAACCTTAGAGCCCACTCCCAGTGATGCACTTCCTCCAGCAAGGCAGCACTTCCTAAACCTCCCCAGTGTTACCAATTACTGGAAACCAAGTGTTCAAGTACCTGAGCCTATAAGGGACATTCTTCATTCAATTCACCACAGTATGTCTTTGCTCTATCAGACAGCCTCCTGCCAGGCAGTAATTATAAAAGATTTAGAGCTATGAAAACAATGGTAGATTTTTAGTAGTTTGAAATGCCATGTCTCCTCCCAGGGTCAAAGATGATTCAAGTCCCATTGCTCTCACCAGTTTATTCCTGAAGTTCCAGTCTTTGAGCTTATAAACTGATGATTACTTGACAAAAGGCCAAATGTTAAAATTGTATTTAATCCTAGAGGCTGATATGCATTAAAAGAAGGATTAAAAATGGTGTTTGTTTAATACAAAGACAAGTTTGGATTTATTTGTTCAAAACAAGCATCTAGAAGCTTTACACTGAAAATATTATTTCAAAAATTAACATTTTGTGGTGACTTTCTAAATTTCCAGAAGACATAGGAACAGATATTATTCAATTGTTTCCTAAAACAATTCTGAATGTCTCAAGTAATACATTGATATGAATATTAGCCTTAAACAAATACTGCATGTCTAAGCTGAGTTTTCAAAATGGCCAAAAGCACAAAGAAGATGTGTGGTATCTTTGCTATAAAATCTTTGTAAAAAAATGGAATTTATCTCCACCATATAAAGAATAGGCAATGTAAAATCATATATGTTTCTCCATGATGAGGGAAACACAGTAGACCTTCTCACTCTGTTTGAGAGAGTTCTGGAGACCGAAAGCAAAAAAACAAAAACAAAAAACTAAATCAAAACAAAAAGAGTCGTGTTCATATTGTTTAAAATGCATAGTTATCATTCCTCACTGGAATCCATCTGGATGAACGTGTAGCCTGGCATCTTTTCGTGAAAACCAATTATTTCTTTTGGAAAAAAGAAAAAAATCCTTGGTTCTAACTCAGGACTTCACCAATGCAATGTTCCARTGGGTTGTTCAGTGAGAMCWGCCTCATGGATCCAAGGAGGTGCTTTATCCAAAGAAGTCTTGACATTGAAAAAGCCAGCAGTCACACTCCATACAGGGAGTAACCTCACCTGCTTCTCTGTTTCTCATCTCCATGACAACTGATCGTGCATTGCAGAACTAATCAACTATGCAATGCACTCTCTGATCAAAAACCCCAGTCTCCTTGTAAGGAAGGGTTATTTATTATTGACTTTTTAGATCAGGACAAACACCTGCTACAGGAAATGTTTTCTTATGGATGTTTTATTTGCTGCTTTTGCTTTTAATTCATTTTTGTGAGATTCTTCATGCCAGTATTTACATGGTAAATCCAATTATCTTCTCAGTTTACTTCTGGCTGCTGTTGATAAACAACGTTGTCAATATGTAGGAGAGCATGTTTTCTATTCTGTATGGACTGGGGGCATACGTTGGGCTCCACTAAAGAGTCTCAAACAGTAAAATTGTAAAGTAGAATTTAAGGGCAAGAGTAGAGCCGACGAATACATCTCTTTGCCCTAKTTCCTTAGGTGTTATAAAAAAATATTTTACAGCATGCGAGCACAAAAAATATACATGAAGGCCACCAGTTTTATSTCTTATTGTTAATACCAACAGTGCTGTACTGAATGAAAAAAATCCTATTCTTGTTAAAAAAGCTACTCAGTTGGAATGCAAAGAAATTGTTTTGAATTAAAACATAGATCACAATCACACAGAAGGAAAGCTTATTTTGTTTGGTGGACATGTGGAAAATAAATCAAGAAATAATGTGGAAAAGCAGACCTAGATTAGTCACGGCTGATCTCCTTCTACACTGAATGTAATTTATTCAACAATGTAATTCACAGGAAYCCTTTGATAATAGCTACTTTTATGAACATACAGTCCCATATTTCATTAGCTTGGTTATCYAACTTTAGAATAATAATAATATTATTATCTCTTGAGTAAATGGAAAGAACATACACAGAATTTAAGACATTCACTCATAAGTTTTCACCTGCATTTTTGTGAGTATCTATCGATATATTGGTATTTTGAATTCTTGTTTCTTTGAAAACCCCAACGGGTGGCAATCACTCAACTTTGTTAGTGTTCTGCATCAAGAATTCCCACAGTGCTCTAAATACAAGACT
>BDUI01019528.1:28171-39016 GCA_002335545.1 Apodemus speciosus
GACTTGTGATCAAAATTTCTATTTTRTACAGGAATAAAAGGAAAACATCACACTGATGAACCCTGTGATTGTGAGGTAGATATCAGGTAAGATGGAATGACCTTGCTCARWGATGTCTGTGGCTCCTTTACAAACTAGAGTCGCTGGAAACACTAGGAGTTGTACAATTCCAGGCTTTTTCCTTGGAAAACACTTTTCTAGATAGGGCGAGACAGGGGCTCACCCAACTCTGYCCCCCTTAAAGTCATGCCAAGTTTAGAGGAAAAGAAATTTCTCAACCGGATCAATCAATAGAAACACATCACTCTCCACTGTGAGTATAGTAAAAATAGAATCTAAAATTTAGGCTTTGGGACTCTTGGGAAGAGAAATGCACATAAGTAAGAGAAGTGTTTCACTTTGAATTCTGATACCTGACATTTAGACCTGAAGAGTGCATAGAAATGGCAGCAAAGACAAGAAACGAAGAAAAGGGAGCCTCAGAGGGAGCGATGCCATTATAAGGTTCTGGTCTATTTCTCTTCTTTTTAAACTTTGACTTTTCGGATATGAGAAAACTTCTTGGAGCTTTTTTGGACTCTAGTCTAAGGGTAAAAACTTTGCATGAACTTAACATCTATGCATCTTCTGTTAGCCTGCCAGAACTGGGTTAATGATCATTGTCACCTTGAAGATCAAGCAAGCTCCCTCMGAGGGRATTTTTAAGAGTCAGAAGATGCAGAAAGTCAATACTTAGCAAGAAGATGTGTTTGTATCAGTTACTTAAGGTTTCTGGTCCCGTGTTCAACCCTCTTCTAAATGATCCCAAAGTGACTTCATCTTTACATAAAGAAAACGTTGTCTCTACTTAATGTAAATCTAATTTTTCAAAAAAATTCAAGTCTTTGAATGGGAAGAAATCCTACAGAGAACTTAATTCACATAGCAATATTTCTAAATAAATAACAGATGTCACACAGATTGTATATCCTTCCCAGGAACTGCTTTTTGTGTCATTGTATTAAAATCTAATTTGGCACTAGAGTAGGTATATGGGGAAAATGCTCTTATCATTTTTAATTATAATATGATTATATCACTTTCACCCTTTCGTTCCTACAGCTTCTCTGAAACCCTAATTACTCTAATTACTCCCATACCGTCTTCTCCCTGCTCATTTCCAAATTAATAGCACCTTTTTCTTTTATTATTGCTGTTACCCATATGCATGTAAATTTGTGCACAAATACATAAATACAACCTGTGTTGCCTGCTTTGGTTGTAGGACTGACCACATAGCATTGGAGAATCAATCAGGAGTTTTATCCCTGGGAGAAGCCATCTCTCCCTCTCTCAGCAATCACTGGTTGCCTGTTGCCTTTTCTAGAGGTAAGATCCCATGAGACTTTCTCTCTTCCATGCAAGTGAGTCTATTAATAGTGTTACTTGTCCAGATCTTCTTACRCAGCATTTCTAGGAGAGACTATTTCACAACTGACTTCTTAGTGTTTTGGCTCTTGTATTCTTCCCTTATTGTTTTCTGAATCATAGATGCAAGAGGTGAGCTGTAGATGTATCCTCCACTGTGGATGGGATCTCGTTGTTCTGGCATCTGTGCAGTGTGTCTGGCTGTGGGTWTCTGTGATGTTCTTCCTTTGCTTTAGAGAAGCTTCTTTGATGAGAGGTGATACCTACACTTTCCTATTGGTATAAGGTTAAGATTTAGCTAGGAATTATGTTTGTATAGCAAAGTGATGGCAGTAGATTCAATTTTAAGATCTATGAGTTCACTAGGCCCAAGAATTGGGCTCAACAATGATGGTTGCCACCCTATTCACAATAGGAAATTATAAGTGATGTCAATATAGAAGGATTAGAAGGGAGGAAGGACAAATAATGCCAAGACTGTTGGGGAAATGGTCTCTTGCCCTATGGTATTTTGAACCAATATTTGAGATGGTAGTATATAATAACTTAATCCTTAATAAGCAGTTATTCACAATTTGCCTTGCTGAATATTTTATTGCTTTAATAGTTTTACTCGTTTCTCTAAACATTCTTCATGCCCTGTTCTGTCTTATTAGAGATTCTTCAAAAGATGTCTGCATAAGACTTTGCATCTTTGTACTTTTTCACAATTTGACCTTGCCACATTTCCATCCAGAGGTGGCTCTGTGATTTTTTTTCACTTAAATAACGCCAGTGATAGGTATAATTGTGTGACTTCTGAGTTAATTATAAAAGGGAATGCAACCTCAATTAAGAAGAAAGAAAACTATATAATGAACACAGGATGGAGATATTTCACCAGGAAAAATATAGGGTAACACAACACATCTACTAAGATAGCAAGAGAATATGATTTTGGCAACAAAAAAGTCTGCCAAGGGTATAGACAAGGTAAATATTCATTCTTTGCTGATAGAATGTAATGGAAAAAATCCAGTGATTTCATCCTTAACTGAGCACATGTTGCCATATACCCCACCAGCTGAAAATAAATAGCCACATAAACACACCTACACATGMATATTCATGGCTGTTTTATTCAAAATTGCCAAAATCAGTTGTGATTGAGGAGAACAAACTATAGTGCATCCAACCAATGGAATGTTATTGAGAACTGAAATRAATGAGCAATCAASCCAAGAAAAGACAAGTAGGAACCTTAAAASAGGGACATTTGGGGGGCGGGGAAACCAGGAAAAGGGAAATGAAATGTAAATAAAGAATATATCCAATAATRAAAAAAAGAAATTYTAAAAGACCATTTTTGCTACATGACATTACTAGTAATAAATATGCCACTCTCATAAGAAATACGGCCTCAGGAGGAATGAAGAGCAAGAGATGTGACCTCCTGGACATCAGGAATGATGAGGAAAAAGTGACTTCACGAATCTTCCCCCAAACAACTACTGAGTTATGGTATTATATACAATAGCCTTCAGTCATTGGAGACAATGCAACCAGGTCAGAGATCTGTAAAGAGAGACTTATCAGGCTTACCCTGTGATGTCTGCCTTTCTGTGTGCAGGGTCCAGACAGTATTTCAGATATAGGTGGGCACAGTCCTGGTTTCTGTTTGAATTGAAGACACTGAAAAGCTCTTTTTTAAAATTTATCATTTYGTTTGTTTATATCTCAAATGATATCCCACTTTCAGGTTACCCCTTCACAAAACCTCCATCCCATATCCACCCTCTTGCCCCTTTCCTTTCCCTCCATGAGGTTGACCCCCTACCCACCAACYCTCTCCCGCCCCACTGCTCCAGCATCCCTCTACACTGGAGCATCAAACCTCCACAGGACTAAGGGCCTCCCCCTCCCATTGCTATCAGGCGAGGCCATCCTCTGCTACATATGTATCTGCTGGAGAAATGGCTCCCTCCCTGTATCCTCCTTGGTTGGTGGTCTAGTCTCTGGGATCATTGGGTAGTTTGGCCAGCTGATGTTATTCTTCCTATGGTTTTGCAATCGCCCTCAGCTCCTCCAGTCCTTCACTGGAGAGACTRCCCTACCTGGWGATCCATCCTATCTGCAGACACCAAACCTTATACTGTTACTGTGGTCAAGAGATGCTTGCTGACAGCAAACTGGTGTGGCTGCTCCTTGGGAGGTTTTGCCAGCAAGTGATCAACACTGAATAGCTCTTGAGGAGCAAGCACTTGGAAGCACTGCACAAAAGCCCAAAGTGAAGAAAAGAAGTCTGAGGGACAAACAGAGCAGAATATCCCTAGAGGTCATTCACCAGTCACAGAGGGCACAGGACAGGGGGTGTGTTGGGTAGTCTTGATGAGAACAGGTATCACTATTCTAAAACTTAAGCTTGATCTATAAAGGATCAAAATGTTTCCAAGCTGTTCAACTTCATCACAGAGCTGAACTCAAATTTTTTTYATAAGAATGAACAAATTGCACAGAACTCAAGTTATATAATTTCTACCATCCTTTTGCAGTAACTAGACTTGCTAGGGAACAGCAATGTGACTCATATTGAGATTAAAACTCAATCAATCAAAACAGACCTAGATATGACACAGATAATAGAATTAGTCGACAGCGATATTAAAATAGTTACTATAAATATATCCCAAATACTCAGGAAGGTGGAAAATACATGAGCTTTGTTAAAGACTCAGAGAAAACTTCTAGAGATGAAAAATATAACCAAGGTAAAAAAATTTAAGGAATAATATTTATAACGCCTGGACACACCTTTAATATAATTAATCAATATGGAGAGGGCAGTAGAAACTATTCAAACTGGAATAAGAAAGGGAGAAAATAAACAGTGAGAAAAAAGAAAAGAAAAATAAGCCAAACAATTATAAATGCACATGTAGGAATCCTGAGGCAGAAGAGAGGTGAGAGAGAAATTGAAAATTAATGAGCAGCAACTAAAGGCCAGTAAGACACATTATGCCTTTGGTTAATTAAGGGTACCTCTGCTGGTGACTSCCCACTATGGCTGTGAGATCATCTAAAAGATATCATGTTTCTGCTGCTTAGAAATGCATCATGTATTCAAACAGCTTCAACCTAGTCAAGCGAAAATGGTAGCAGAGAAGGATGGGTGGAAACACATCACTGAATATACAGAATTACACCTTCAAAATACATGACGTGCTATGTCACGTTAGCATTTCTAATTACTGTTTGCTTAATTATACATTTAACTTTCATTTTTCACAGTAGATAAAACAGCCACAAAATATCACATATTTCTTAAGCATTTTATTATGGGATAATTAAAAATTTATGGGAATTAAGGAAATGATACTGAGTGGTTTTTCACGTTTCTCAATGATACCACAGAACAAAAATAACACCGACAATTTGCCATTGAGACTGCATGTATAACTCTTTATCATCTCGTAACTGGTATAGATTTATGAAAGTAGTGTATTTAAGTATATACCACTGTTTCGTCAACACAAAGAAATATAGGCACTTTTCATGTGACYGGCCCCACATCTAATTACTTATGTATCAAGAATGCTAAGAGGACACAGTGTGTACTATGCACCCTTTGGGCACTGGATATTTCTGTCCTCAATGTCCAAGCACCCAAGTTGTTTCATTTATCAACAATTTAAACTTTTTATTTAACTTTACTCACAAATAATGTTTCATAGTAACAATATACCGTGCATTGATACTGTGGACATTTACATTATTATTTGCTTTAGGAAATTTTTCTAATAAATTGTTGATGAGTTGTGGCAATGCCTTTTCTGCATTACTTTAACTGAATTTGTTCACAGTTCCCTAATGGTTTGCATCCAAATTTATTGGTTTTGACTAAGAATTTTCCATCCATATTCATTAGTTTTGATATCAGTGACTATGTTAAGATAGCTGAGTTCAGTCCTGTTTCCTCCTCATATGTCTTTTGAAAGGTATGTGAAGACACAGTTATCATTTGTTGAGATACTTGGCAGAATCTCTATAAAACTCCTTCCCTTGAGATTTGGGAAAAGATAACTCGAATTACAAATTCAATTCCCTTAATGCACACAGGATATTCAGGTTATCCGTTTTACAATGTTTAAATTAGGGTAGTTTGTGTCTCTTGAGGAAATATTCCATTTTGTGAGAATGTCCAGGTAGATATATGTGGAATTGTTCCTAGTAAAACCTCATCATCCCTTTCATTTCTTCATAGACTGTAATGAAATCTCTGCTTCTTTCTGATAATTTGTTTCTTTGCCCTTTTCTTGTCAATCATGCTAGGGCTTAGCAGATAGTACTAATTGCTTTTTAAAAACAGCCCTTTGCTTCTTGAATTTTCTTTTTCAATCAGTTCATTTTTTCTCTTACAAATTCTTCTTTGAACTCTGGATAACTCAGCAGTGTTTTATTTAATTTCTAGGTATCTATACTTTTTAATCAGTTTTCTGCTACTGATTGCCCATTTGATTACATTGTGGCTAAATAATAAATTGTTTTTAAAACTTTAAATTGTTTGAGGTTTTTTACTCTGGTAAATCATGTATCCTATGGAAACAAATTTTTATGTGCATTTCAAGACATTATTAATCTTTGTTGTTGTTGTTGTTTATTTTTGATGTTATTGTTGTTGTTTTAAGGAACTGTTCCTCAAATAGAGTTAAAATCTAGTAGTTACAGTTTTGTTGTAACCTATATGTAAAAAAAATGATTTTTCATAGTTACTTTGAGAAAACTAAACTAAAAGTCAATAAACTAATTGTAAAATGTCTGAGGAAAAAATTAACTTAAATTATAGACATTTATTATAAGACAAAAACAAAACTACTGATTCACAATTAATAAAAACAAAAATACTGATTCACAATAAAAAAATGATCCAAGACAGAACCTCAAAGTGAAATATAATGACCAATAAACATTATAAATGGAGTGACCACAATGGGTGAAGAAATATTTCTTTTTAATTCATTAATGAGGGTTTTTAAAATGGTCATAGTAACCGTGTGATACTTCTTTAAACTGAAACACTAGAAGGAATATAAGATTTATGTTTAAAATTTCTATGCAGAGAATTTCTTAATGCATGAGTTTGCAATCTTCCTTGTCAAGTAAGGATGGAGAAAATAATAAGTCTATTTATGAGGGAATGACCTTAACATAAAAGTATTATAATTTATTAAGGTTTTCCTTATTACATTGAGATGATAGTTGTGAATATGACTTTTGGAGTGATCGGCAGAGTTGCCATGAAGTCTCACATTGCATGTAGCGCCTGGCAGAGAGTAGAGTGGTACGTACATAGCAGTGATAAACAAAAGTACAAAGTGGACTTTAATGACACAGCCACGATCAAACCATGGACTAACACAACCCAGTTCTTGTTCGTGCAAACCCACTCACTTTCCTCCCACTTTAGATGTTCTCTTCGGGAAAGGCTGTCCTTGAGGACACATTCAAGAGATGCACCTCATGCTGTCTAAGCTTCAAGGGCAGAGGCAAGAATGACAGAGTAAAGTTGAAAGTCTATCATTTCACATTTTCTGGCTATGTCCACAGATAGAAACTGATTTGCCACCACATGCATCACCCATCCTTTTCCTATTTCCTTTGTTTGATTTTGGGTTGATATCAATGGTGACATTTAAAATTCACTTTGCCCTTTGTTAGTTAAATTAGGTAATTGTGGTCTTATTCTTCTTCCAGACGTATCTGATTTTTTTGGGGGGGGATAGTTTATTTATTTACATTTCAAATGTTAACCTCTTTCCCAGTTTTCCTTCCAGAACCCCCCATCCCATGCTCTTTCTGCCTGCTTCTATGAGGGTGCTCCTCCACCCACTCACCCACTCCCACCTACTCACCCTAGCATTTCCATACACTGGGGCATTGAGCCTTCTCAGGACCAAGGGCCTTTCCTCCCACTGATGTCTGACAAAGTCATTCTCTGTTACCTATTTGGAGACATGGGTCCCTCCATGTGTACTCTTTGGTTGATGGTTTAGTCCCTGGGAGCTATGGTTGGTTGATATTGTTATTTTTCCTATGGTTTGCAAACCCCTTCAACTCCTTCAAGCCTTTCTCTAACTCCTCCATTGGGGCCCTGTGCTTAGTCCAATGGTTGGCTGTGAGCATCTGCCTTTGTATTTATCAGACTCAGGCAGAGCCTCTCAGGAAACAGTTATATCAGACTCCTGTCAGTAGGCACTTCTTGGCATCCTCAGTAGTATCTGGATATGATGTTTGCATATGGGATGGATCCCAAGGCAAAGTACAAAATGGCAACCAACAGATTGGAAAAAGATCTTTTCCAATCCCACATTCAATAAAGATTTATCCCAATCCAATATGTACAAAGAACTCAAGAAGTTAGGCTCCAGAGAACCAAATAACCCTATTAAAAATACGGCACATAGCTAAACAAAGAATTCTCAACTGAGGAATACTGAACAGCTGAGAAGCACCTAAAGAAATGTTCAACATCCTTAGTCATCAGGGAAATACAAATCAAAACAACACTGAGACTTCAACTCACAACAATCAGAATGGTTAAGATCAAAAACTCAGGTCACAGCAGATGCTGGTGAGGATGTGGAGAAAGAGGAATACTCCTCCATTGTTGGTGGGATTATAAACTGGTACAACCACTCTGGAAATCAGTCTAGTGATTCATCAGAAAATTGGACATAGCACTACCTGAGGACCAGTTATTTTAAATTCTCTTCCCTGGCATTCTATGTTATCATAGAATTTCTCCCAGCTGCTTTTTTCTTTCTTTGGTGCATTTGAATTTTTTAATTCTTATAATTTTTATCATTCATTCATTGGGCACCTTTGATGACATCCACTAAAGTTTGAGTCCTTTGTAATTGAGCTGATAATATTGAAAGGAACTTTGTATGCTTTCTTTTTCAATGACTAAGGCAGTGTTAGATGGGCTGACCTTTCAGTTCTTCATAGCTACCTGTTTCCATTATAGTTTCTGTAATTGCACATACTTTCTCTTCTTGCCAAGCTGTAATGATTTATTTGGCATTCTACATTTCGACATGTCTCAATTTTTTAGAATATATGCTTTTTAAAATATTTGCATTTATTGCATCTTTCACTCTTTTGTGTAGATGTTCACAGTGCACTTTCCACAACTCTTGTCTGTTCATGAACTGACAACAACAGCAGCAAGCAACCGTAGGCTAGGGGTAGCAGTTATGTAGCTCCAGGGGCTTCAGCTCAAAAATAGCCCATTTTGAATAGCAAGGAAGTGTCAATGGATAGAACCATATATCATACTTGCTAACTTGTTAATGTTGTTAATGTGATCTGCTCTTTTCTGATTTTAAGAACCAACCTTGCTTCTGAAATGCCTCTTTTCTTCTTCTTCCATGACTAAGCTTCCAGTAGTAGTTCCTCCTTCCCAACAGGTGTTTACATGCACTTCCTCAGAGCCATGTGAACCTGCCAAGGTTCTAGGACTAGGTTCAAGGAACAGAGACTGCTGTGATTCATATAGGTACACAGATTTCCAATTCTGTGAATTGTTCACTCAATTTTGCACAAATTCAAGTTATTTTTTTGTTTATACTCATAAAGTAAATGTGTATCTGCTACTCCTCTTCTACTCCAGACTCTTTGGTCTGATATTGATTCCAAGGTATTCCTTTAAGTTCGAGAATACAATGTTTTCCTTGTTTCTGTCTCCAAGTCTCATATTGGTATGAGTTATAGGTAACTTAATTTATTACTACAYCCAAACCCTGTTAATATCTATGCTATTCCTCAAGTTTTATGGACAAGTATTCTCCACATTTTCTCAAAGAGAGAGTATACTACTCTCAGAATTAATTTGTTCATCTATGTTAATATTCATCTGACAACACCAAACCAAATCATTTCATGTGTAGGAAGTCCATAGAATTCAAGTTTACACACACACACACACACACACACACACACACACACACACACACACACACACATTTCTATTCTTTAGAAATGGAAATACCACACCATGCAGATATACCACTCTTGGGCATATATGCTCAAAGAACTATAGAATCTATTATGGAGATACTGGCTGATCCATGTTCATGGTTGCTCCATTCACAATATCCAGGAAGTGAAAACCGCCCAGATATACATCAACTGATGACATATAATGATAATGACATTTATACAATGGACTATCATTCAGGTAGTGATAAAAATAAAATATTAAGGAGCTATAAACAATGGTTTTGAATCAGTAATCCATCCAGAAAGAAAATGACTTTTCTCTTACTTTGGTTGTTAGCTTAGAATCTTCAGATATGTGTTTAGGTTTCTATACCCACAGTGGTCAGAAAATTGCAAAAGGGAAGAGCTTTTAAGGAAGAGTGATAAAATGAACTGATATAATGGTTTTAAGAGCAATAATGAAGAAAAAGAGGGCTTAAGTTGGGAAGAGATCAAATGGTAGGGTAGAATAGAAGAGGGAAATGCACAAGGATAAATAATGTTAATCACATTTTGAAAAATGACATGCAGAAACTACTATAAAAGCTTCCTAAATCACAGACTATACACACACAATCACACACACACACACACACACACACACACACACACGACTGCTTATTTACTTTCCGGTTTGTTTGTCAAGTATATTAAGATGACTGTACAGTGTTCATTAAGTCTGAACCATATTCAACATCTTCAGCTAATCTGCATTGTAAGGCTTGAATTCCTCAGATTTCCATTGGACATTCTCCGATGTAAGTATAACCTTATGCAAGAAAAACGTGAATGAGAAGTATACTCACCATTTGAAAAGTGGGTAGCATAGCCTCTGCCCTTTCCCTGTCCATCATCCTTCATTCATTCATTCATTCATTCATTCATTCATTCATTCAGACTTTATTCATTATATAAGCTCCTTAAATGTACTAGTCATGTACTATGAACAAATTACATAAAGGTAAATCTGMAGATCAGAAACCTGAAAATGCATTGTATAAGCTATATAGAATGTTTTGATTCAAAGTTCTATCTAGGCTGTCAAAACAGAAATATTCCAGGGAAGTCAGGAACTTAGTTCGGCAATTTATTCTAGGGAAAAGATGAGAAAAACCTATAAACAGAGGTGATGACACCWCWGTTTACTCAAAAATGCCAGGWATTTGCAAGTTAGAAAAAGACATCATATAGAGTAAAAGCACTTGGAAACATGTGAGACAAATGTGACTGGAGAAAGGTGGAGAGTCCTTTGAACTATCTACTTTTGATTTCTGTCTCTGCCCTCAATAATTGAAGAATGAAGAACTCACACATGGAGGCAGGAAACTTATCAAAAACCACCTGAAACAAGGGGAGAGATTTAGTTTCTCTCTCTCTCTCTCTCTCTCTCTCTCTCTCTCTCTCTCTCTCTCTCTCTCTCTC
>BDUI01019541.1:26089-36613 GCA_002335545.1 Apodemus speciosus
TCAATGAGCTTTGTTCAACAGTTCTGATTCTATGAGCTCTGTGAACTTTTAAAAATGTACAGCTATTTTTGAGAATATATTAGTAAGTGATTTAGGTTATACAGCTCAACAGAATTATGAATGAATGCCAAGTCTAACATGTATTAGGTTTATGAACCAGGGGGAGTCAATCACCTCAGATTTTGTATATATGCCTTTACAACAGGTGAAAAGCCACCCATCTCCCCAAGAATGAGGTTTGTAGCATTTGTGGAGAACAGTTTTATATATTGTACATGATCTAGCATGATCTAGATGACCAGTCAGTGTTGTATAATTTCCAATTGGAAAAGAATCAGAAAAAGATGAATTCATAAAGATATAAATCTTAAAAACAAAATGCTTAATTGGTCTRAATTAAAATTTCTCATGGCTGAATAGCTAATACATTTACTTTCTGATTCTAGCTGTCTCTAAAGAGTATGTAAATTTTCATGAGGTTTTAGATGTTTAGATAATTTCTTTCTCACTACCTAGCAGAGGGCAAGCATATATGTCAGAAACAAGTAGAGAACATTTTTAACTTTTATCATCTACAGTTTCCATCTAAAAGATTCTGACATACCACGTATTTGCAGTCAAAAATTCAGTTTCCAGCCCAAGAATGAAAATCTGAACATGAATCCTTGAYGACATTCCTGAAGCCACATGTCAGGAGTATGAAGTGCTTTGTAGCTGTACTTGCTTCCAATTATGTTTAAACAAATCAGTTTCTCTCACTAATTTCATGATGTATGACATTATGCACTATCATAAATAATTACTCAAGTTTAATATATCTATCCTAAAGCTATAAAAACTGCAAATTTCAAGTAGAAAGATAAGTGCAAAAAAAAGCTTGAAACATATTTTCAAAATTTGACATAATAGTAACTGGAAAAATGATCCTGTCTCTTGACAATATTCAGATGACATCACAAGGCTAAAATAAATTTACTTTTAGTCAGCATGTGAATCATAGATGTTATGGTATAAAAGAATTACTTTTGTTGCGGTTGCCTCTATGATTTGTAGTCATGATGAAAAACACTCAGAGCTGCTATTATGTTTGAAGTTCACCTTGACATACCTATAAGATCTTATCTAATCCCATCAATTTTATTAGAGGGTTCCTCTTGACAAAAATCTGATTGGATTTACTGCCTACTATATGAGACAGAATCCATTCATAACACTGCTTAGGTGGCAATAACCTGAGACTATAGGTTAAGATCAAACACTACTGTTTTCTAAAGGAAGATAGCAGTAAAATGACTCCAAATGACATCCTGTTTTATTCATAGGTTGGATMCTTACTCAGCCATTATCAGAGAAGCTGCAGCAGATAGGAATGAATACAGAGACCCACAGCTGGACAATTAACAGAGAGTGACAGACCTTCGGACACTTTGACCTTAATGGGATGTCTCTATTAAATCTCTTCCCTCTGAGAACCTGGCAGAAGAAGAGGCAGACACATGTCAGAGCCAGAAAAGATGTGGGACACCAAAGAAACAAGGCCTTCTGAATACTTCAGTATCACCACACATATGAACTCACACAGACTGTGGCAGCAATCATAGGACCTGCACAGGTCTAGTTTAGGTGGCATCATTGTGCTGAGAAAAGACACATACTCCTATTTCTAAGACAGAACTATACCCARTTGTCAACCACTTGCAAATAAAAACTTAGTTTTCTCTAATGGAGTCTCATTGGGTATACAAGCCACTTTTAAGGGCAGGAACCTCTCTCACCAGTAGATAGTCAACACAAAACTAGCTTAATGGCATCATTGGAGGTTCTTTGTCTAATACTTCTTTGGCTCATAATGCTTTGCCAGAGCTTTTTAGTTTTTCCCTTTGTGTTGTGGTGTGTGTGTGTGTGTGTGTGTGTGTGTGTATGTGTGTGTGTGTGTGTATGTATTATGATTTCTGATTTTTTTTTTGATTTCTGATTTTTTAATCGGACATTTCTGTTTCTATGTTTTGAGATTTTCTTAAGCAGCCTCCTCCTCCTYCTCCTCCTCCTCTTCTTTCTTCCTCTTCCTCCTCCTCTTCTTCATCTTCTTAATCTTCTTTATTTTGTTCCACCTCTGCCACCACCACCACCTCCTCTTCTTTGGAATTATTCTGATCTTATTACAAATAATTCTTATTGTGTAAATGAATGCTATATAATTTATTAAAGTTGTGAAGTTGGTTAATATTTGTTTTGGAGAATGTAGGCTAAAACCAACTACCATATTCTGTTACTGATGCCTTTGATTTCACTTAACTCTTAGTAACATAGGAACCAAACAAAGTTACAGATGCAGCTTTGTAGAAATTAAACTGAGCAGTATATTTAATATAATTATGTTGACAAATTTTAAAAACTCTAAAGCATTAAGCATGTATAAAYGGATTTCCACTTTTATGGGATGGTGAAGAATTCTAAGGGACGTCTGCTCACATGGATAGAAGAGTGTGATGGCAGAGAACCATCGTGGCTGTGTGCATGTCGATGCAGAAGCTATTTAAAAATTATTTTCAGAGTGCTATTACTTTTCACATCTTTTCTCTAACCCATTTTCCAGGTGTTTACAAAGCACAAGAAAGAAAGAAAAAAAAAAACACAAATTTCCTTTTTAGAAACAGTCAAGTAACTAAAAGGAAATCRTTTGGTAAAAGACTCCCTTTCTGTATTATTTTTATATGCTTTGGACCGAACAGGATACTTACTCTTTGTCCTTATGACCTTCCACCCCTATTGTAAAAACAAATGAGAAATTGAAAAGGAAACATTACTTTAGGGTGTTTTCCCTCTATCTCTTAAAAATAATTTTATTCACCAAATAAGATGCATTTGCATCTCAGTGGCACACTTTTCACTAACAGATTCCTTCCTCTCAGAGGATGTTTTCTTTTGTGTCCTTTTAAAGTCTACATTCTGACTGCAAAAAAGGAGCTTTTTCAGCGCATTTCTTCTGCTCTGAAGAATGTGGAATCTCTTTTGTGATTCTCTGTTTTTATCTGGCTCTGAACAAAAGAGTGCTCATTCATGATGACTTTTAACACGTAGATGATACTTGGCAAGTGATTTTATACAACTTTTAAAACATCAGCTGCCTCTAAGTATAATGTCACTATATCCCCATACATAGAGAATAAATGAAATGTGTTTAAGCTTACTCCTTATTTCTCCCTTCCAACTCACTCCATAGTCTTCAAGATACTGTCTCCCAATTTCCAGCATGTATTAACATTTTTGTTTTGAATAAGAATGAGCCCCCAAGGCTCATGTGCTTGAACACTTTATCTTCAACTGATAGACGTGATATTTGGTACTGCTTAGAGAGTGTGGCTTGGTTGGAGGAGGTGTTCTCACTAGGAGTTTGGTGTGAGGTCCAAAACACCAATRCCATTCCAAGTGTTRTCTGTCTCTGTCTCCTATGGCTAGATCAGGTTGTGAGCTCTCAGCTGCTCCTACTASTATGTTATTGTTCCATCATCCTGAAYGATAATTCTCTGAGACTTTAAGTGAAATAAATGCTCTATTTTATAAGCTGCTAAGTTCATGATGTTTTGTCACAGCAGTAGAAAARTAAGAATCATACTGTATCCCATTAGCACTGCCTAATTATGGTTGAATATACAGTCATCTACTAGRACATTGAGGWTGACCCATGTYAATATTGTTAATAAAAAATGATTCTCCCTCCCCCAGCAACTATCCACCAACAGTACCTCCACAGTGTGGTGTGGAGCTTTAGATAATCTTGTCTAAAACATGTATACCAAGATATTTGGATGGTTTGAGCATCTGCAGGGTTTTTGCTGGTAACCCCAGCTACTGTGAGCTTATAAATGTCATAGCCATGCCATATCTACATGCCAGTCTTTCACAGGAATCACCTCTTACCTTCTAGTCAGTACTTCTTTCCTCCTTAATTTTTGCGATATCTCTGAGCATCAGTGATAGTGGGGTTAATGCAAATTTAAAATTTAAAGTTGGATACATAATTTCTTATCTGCAGGACTTGAACAAATTATATATCTATTTCTCTGTTGTCTTCTGTTCATTGTGAGAAAGGGTGTCTCTGACAAAGGTTGAGAACATACAAGGTCTATCATTTCTATTCAGAATACACACACGAATACACACACACACACACACTGTGGGATGGGAATAAATCTGAGAGAGGAAACAGAAGACTTCTACAACAAAAAWTTTAAGACAGTGAAGAAAGAAACTGAAGAAAACACTAGGAGATAGATAAACAACTCATAATAATGATTTGGAAGCAATAATGTTGTGAAAATATCTGCCTTACAAACATCTATCCAAAAATAGAATGTTTTCCCAGTCAAAATTGCAACTGAATTTTTCACAGACATAGAAAATAAGTCAAGAAATTTAGACAGATTTACAAAAGTCCAARTATAGCCAAGTACATCCTTATTAAAACAAATACTATGGAAGGTAGAACTATACATTATTTCAAATTATACTGCAGAGTCATATCAGAAAAACATTTTGATTCTGTTACAAAAATAGATAGAAGGAAARAAGAGTAGACTTGAAGACCTACATATAAATCTAAGCAAATACAGGTAACTAATATTTGAAAAATATGCAAAAAATATACACTGGAAAAAAGACAGCATCTTCAACTAATGGAACTGGGTTTTAACAYGCAGAAAAGTGAAACTCGAACCTTATCTTTCACCACACACAAACTTAATTCCAAATTGGCCAAGGAGCTCGACATAAGATTAGATACATTGAGATTGCTAAATAATGAAGGAGGGAGCAATTTTTATGAGCAGTAGGGGCTTTCTAAGTAGAATTCTGATTATATAGGAACCAATACCAACAGTTAACACTAGGATCCTATGAAAATAAAAAAAAAAAAACTTTTCTAAGAGCAAAGGAAATGGAATTGGTAGACCACAGAATGAGACCTTTGCCATCTCTTTATTCAGCATTGAATGAGAATGTATATTATACCAAGAACMACACAAACTACAGATTTAAATGATAAGCAACCCAAGTGTAGAGCAAGGTGTGAACCTAATGGGAATTWCTTAGAAGAAGGAATGGAAATGTCCATAAAACTCTTTAAAGAATCTTTATCCATCAGGGAAATGCACATTAAAACCTCACTAGGATTTTACCTCACTCAAGTCAGAATGGCAGGAAAACAAGTGACAGCAAATGCTGGTGTGTGGATGTTGTGAAAGGGGAACTCTCACGCACTGCTGATGAAAGTATAAACCAGGACATCCACTTTTTGAATCAGTCTTCAAGTCTCTCTTAAACCAAATGGAACTGCTATATGGATCAGCTATACCACCCCTCATCTTATACYCACCGAACTTCACATACACAGACACTTACATACCTGGGTTCCCTGGTGCTTTATAAATCATAGCTAGGAAAGAGAATCCATGTCAATCAAYGATGGATACATAAGAAAATTTGACACATACACAAAATAGAATATTATTCAACTACAAGTTGCAGGTAAACTCATGGAACTAAAAGAATTATGCTGACTGAAATTCTTCAAGTCCAGAGTGACAAAGGTTCCGAGATCTTGAGTTCTTTGTATATGTTGGATATTAGCCCTCTATCGGATGTAGGATTGGTAAAGATCTTTTCCTAATCCRTTGGTTGTCATTTTGTCCTATTGACAGTGTCCTTTGCCTTATAGAAACTTTGCAATTTTATGAGGTCCTTTTGTTGATTCTTGATCTTACAGCATACACTGTTGGTGTTGAGAAGTTATTTGGTACATTTTTCTACAAAGTGAAGACCAATAAAGACCAGTAAAGACTAGCTAAAACCAGCAAAGACTAGTGAAGACCAGTGAAAACCAGCAAAGACTAGAAAAGATGAGTGAAACATTGCATGGCATAGCAATGCAAGAGTTTCTGTTCTTTCGTTGTTTGTGGGGTTCTATTTGTATTCTTTCTAACATCTTGGACCCTCTCYAATGTCCGTTTTCAGTAAAACATCACAAGCCCTCTTATAAGACAGCTTCCAGAAAAAATCACATGACACAGCTAAGTTGATGAAAAAACCAGAAATTTCCACTTCACAATTGTCTTAATGTTTTTTATATTTCTTCCTTTAGATAARAGACCACGAAAATATTTAGCATTTGACAAGTATTACCAAGTATGGAGATCGTATCCAGCTGTGGGACTCATGTTTTCTCTGCTTGGCCTTGTTGCCTTTGACTCAATATATTTGGTAAGTTACTTCATCAGATTTTCCCTGTTGGACAGTCATGTAAAAGGTATCTGACATAGAATTAGTTTTGAACAACTGCCAAGAATGTAATAGCATGMCAACATAAGGAAAGGCATGCTATTACAGTACTGCTTCTCCTCATTAAGTGACTGATATATAGTTCGGGAGAGCCTAGAAGTGTCACAGACTTAAAATGAATGTTCTTCTTTTACTCATAAGCTTATTCATTTACTTAATGATATTTTCAAGATATGTGTATAATATACCAAGTATTATAAAAATAGGAAACAAATATTATCTTTCTGTCTATCATCTATCTATCTATCTATCTATCTATCTATCTATCTATCTATCTATCTAATATAATGTATGCATTAAGTAGAAAGGCAGTTTGAAAAGTGAATGCCAAAAGAGAAATATGTATCACGACAGTGGTCATGACTTATTAAGTATCCATTCAAATAATAAAGGTAAATACTTAACTTGGGTTTGGAAAACTAAGGAGAGTCTCTTGGTTTTTCTTTTTATTGTTAATTGACAACTGGAGAAAGGAGGGTAACCCAGAATTCCAGGTCTCAAAGGCAGCTGAAATGACAAACTGAAGTACATAATTTGATGTAAAATTCAGCTTGTTGTGTTTCAACAAGCTCAAGTCTTATTCTTATTTGGCAATGTCACTAAATGCCAATCAGAAAACACTGATATTGATGCTAGAGTGATCACTACATAATGATAAAATGGAGATCCTTATTTGCAATTTAAAGAATCTTATATTAATTCGTAAAAATAACAACTCATTTCAACTTTCTATAAGAAAGAGAATTGCTAAATTGTACATTAAATTAGGCAATTTTGTGTGTGCTGTGACCTGGAAGGGAGATTTTCAAGAAGATAGAGTAGAGGCAAGAACATTCAGGGCACCTTGCTATTAACCTAATATAAGTTATATTTTAAAATAAATTGTGCTGTTTAAACTTAAATTTCTGAAAATTTGCTTCATGATAGGTAGCTTTGGCTTACCAAACACTGATTTGTATGATTACTTTATTAAACTCTTTTCTTCAACACTTTCATATAAGAGTCATAAACAGAGTATGCTTGATTTACTTTACTTTTTTGTTAGGGTTTGCTAAACTCAAATTTTCTTGCTAACTATGGTCCATGACTTTGATATGCATTGACCCTGGTTCTCACAAAAGGATTGATTGAAGTCCTATCCCCAGTACCTGAGATTATATATGTGCCTTGTTTATATATGTAATCATGATAAAGGACATTTGTGTCCATTACAATATGCCCTCTCAAGGAAACCCATTGTTCAGATAACAAAAGTAAGTTTATGCTGTGCCTGAAGTAATCAATCTATAATCTAAAAAGTATTAATGACCTTTGCCAAACACTGGAAACTAAAAGAAGTCAATAAGGAGATTTTCTTCTCTTTCTTAGATAGCATAGCCCTGCTGGCACTAAGATTTTCAGTCTCTCTCTCTCTCTCTCTCTCTCTCTCTCTCTCTCTCCCACCCTCCTTCCATAACTGTAAGGCTATAGACTTATATTTTAGGAAACCTGTTTTGGGTACCTCATTTCAGTAGAAAACTACTATACTTTTCATTTTTAGTAATATTAGAAAAGGGAAGCATTATTGAAAATATTCATAAATTATTGAATGTTAATCATCAAAGATGGTAGAAGAAAAACTCCAATGTTAAGGCACAATGTATATATCTTAGCTAGAATTGCTGTCAAGATAAACTAAAGTGAAATGCTTGCACAGAGTTGTTTAATTTAGGCAGGGGTTCTAGGGAGTAGAAGCAAGTGGTCAGGAAGAAGAGTAAAGCAGAGAAGAGCAGGACAAAAGTGTGTTATTATTGTGGTTTGTTTTATGCATGTGTGAGATGCTGTCATCACATCATGAAATTCATCTCGGGATTTCCTTCATAGTTATGCGAAGCAGGCTCAGAAATAGCATCAGCCAGAAGCTGAGTTATACAGGCAAGAAGCACTGTTCTATCCCTGGACATTTTGTTTTAATCATTCCATTTGTTTTCATCTGAAATRATATCCAACTTCCCAGTTACCCCTCCACAACCTCCTCTTCTTTCTCCTCTTTTCTTCTATGAGCACGTTCCCCCACCAACCCTCTCCTGTCCCACTTCTTCAGCATTCCCCCTATACTGGGGCATCAAACCTCCACAGGACCAAGGGTCTCCACTCCCATTGATGTGAGACAAGACCATTCTCTACTTCCTATATCTCTCGAGCCCTTCCTGAACACCCCTTGGTTGGTGGTCTAGTCCTTGGGAACACTGGGTAGTCTTGCCAGCTGATGYTGTTCTTCCTACGTAGTTGCAATCCCCCATAGCTCCTTCAGTCCTTCCRCTAGTTCACCCACCAGGGTTCCTGAGTTCAGTCTGATAGTTGGGTCCAAGCATTCACATCTGTATTGGTCAGTTGCTGGCTGAACCGCCTAAGGRACAGTCATACCATGTTCCTGTCAGCAAGTACCTCTTGGCAAGGGCAACAGCGTCATGTTTKGTGTTTGTAGACAGGATTGATACCCATGTGGGGCAGTCCCCAGATGGCTCTTCCTTCAGTCTCTGCTCCATTTTTTGCCCTTGTTCTTYCTTTGGACGGGAACATTTCTGGCTTAAAATCTTTGAGATGGGTGTGTGGCCCCATCCCATAACCGGGGCCCATGCCTATCTACTGTAGGCAGTCTCTATAGGTTCTATCTCCCCTTCTCTGCTAAAATCATCCCTGTTGGGTCCTTGTATTTGGAACATGTATTGGCAGGTGCTGCTCTCTGTGAAAGCAGGTCTCCCCACTTCAGTCAATACCTTCATCCTCTTTAAAAAGTCATACAAAGGCATGTTTGTGAGTTTCCATATCCCTAYAAGTTGTCAATTAAGGTTTAGCCATGATGCCCATCAAAAACATTGTTCTATATCCTCACATCTCAAAGAAGGAAAAACTGATAAGGGGAGGGGAACACAAGGAGTCACCATTAGGTTTAAACATCMTCAATTCCAGGAAATAATACTATAGTTATCATGTTGAGAGGAATGAATGAGAAAAATGGGAGTGGTAAACAGAAGAAAACTTTTAGAAAGCTATCAAAGTTTCTGGTTGAGGGAAGACAAGCATTACGTCTATACTGGCAGGGATAGAACTGGAGAAAATTAGACTCAGGAGATACTGCCTAGTAGGCAAAGTGAGGCACTCGATAATGGATTAGATATAGAGGAGGACACAATAGCTAAAGATCAATGTGTTGTGAATGGTGCATAAGTATTTATCTTGTGTAGACTGATGAATGTTGGCATCAGTCGTTGATACTGAGACTAGAGAAAGAGCCACATTTAATACAGAATCTTGAGATGCATGTAAGATATCTAAGTCAYCACGCAATGCAGACAGGTGGGTGTATAAACCTGTGAATCAGAAGAGTAGAATGCTTGCAAAATGAGAAATAGGAAACCTTCCCACATAGAAAGAGGAGTTAAGCTGTATTTCTAGATAAAATTGGTGTACAGGAGGAGAAAAGAAAATCCCTAAGGACAAGTCTGGAGAAATTCTAMTATTGATGATGAAGGGGAGAATACTGAGTTTCCAAATATAAATGTAAAAGAGGCAAAGAGATAAGATGTCAGTAGAGTATACAAGTCCAAGAAATATTTATGATGCAAGAACAGTGTATTAAAATACCAGCTAAAATTGAGTTAGGCTTCAGAAAGGAAAAGARAATGACTTCTGGWCTTTTAGTCTGGATGAAAAGGAAGATYCTTGCTGTTTATGTTAAAAAAGAGTGAGTTTTAAACATTTCAAACRAGGTTAACTATGAGGCGTTTAAGCATTCGCCTCTATAAATGTTGCAACAAACATCAGCTTTCCACAGAATCCTTTTACTGTGCCAGGCACAAAGCATAGTGACTATACAGTCACTGTTTTCAATCCAGAGTGAAAGAACGCTTTGCACACAAGACACACACACACACACACACACACACACACACACACACACACACACACACACATTCATTTCTGATAGATAAACACCAAGGGACAATTGTCCAGGCTTCCTGTGGGCAAATCTTGAAAGGCGCAGGAAAGCCACTCTGCAGGTTTGGAGTCTTGACTGATTTCTACACAGCAGAGGGACTCCAGGTTACTCACCTCAGCAAGGTGACAGGCAAGTCCCTAAAGGAGCTGTGTTTCTAAGAAGGAAACAAAGAGATAACATGGTCCTTTTGTGTCTGTCTTCCCATT
>BDUI01019544.1:12544-22545 GCA_002335545.1 Apodemus speciosus
AAAAAAAAAAAGCCAGACATAAAGGTACATTAAATGCAAATTTCAATTTACTTATAAAAATAGAACAGAAGTAAAATATAGTGTAAGACAGTGCTGTGCAGCTGTCACTCAGAGCCTCATGAGGAGATGTAAGTTTGAGGTCAGCTCACGAAGTTTAAGAAAATTCTGGTTTAAAACAACAACAAAACAAACAAAAGAAAAGAACATATACTTAATGTGAGCATGAGGAAATATTGTGAAGAGTTGTAAATGTTTGATGACTCTTCTAGTAACGATATTTTTGTATATATTTGTTTAAATGCAGATATTTATATGGTAAAGACAGTCGATATTTTTGTGTGCTTGAAAAATTTAAAAAGTTAATCTACTCAGCTAATTAAGGATAAAGTTCAGTGATTAGAATTAATGATGGTCCTCCTTGAGGCAGCTGGATTTTAACAGATGTCTTCTCTAGGAGTTGTGTTTCAGCTGTGTATCCACTATTGGGGTACAGTCTACAGGAGCAAGGTAGACAAGCACACCCCACTGTCAGTCCCACAGTCATCCACTTCTGGATGATTGAGTAACCAAAACTTCTTTAATTCAGATTAATTTTTCATTTTCTTACTTTTATGGATGGTTTCCTGTTACTCCACAGCTAGGTAGGTAGGTATAAGGCTACTCCAGTCTCTACCAATTTAACACATTTTTATAATTTCTTTTTTACCCTGAAATTGTCTCCTTTGTTCTTGTTTCCTGGGTATTTTCGTTTTTCTAAACTATAGTGCTGAAAAATGCATGATCAGTACGAAACCATGGCCTTGACAACATGAACAGTGTAGAACAGCGTAGCACGGAACGAAGCAAACAATCGACCAGTCTGACTCTAAATATCTTATATGGCAAACTTAATGCCCTGGTGAATTAAATACCTACCTTTATTATTTTGAATGACTAAGCACAAAGATAAATAATTTCAGGCCACTTTGAAAGCTGTAGTAGGGGCTAAGGAAGGCAGAAATAGTGTACATCCTCATATAGCCCCAGTGTTCTTAGAAGCAGGCATAAATCCAAGGTACTTGGTTGGTTATTGACACAAACAGTCATATAATAATAGTTGGGCACATTCTCACGAGTGTGATATACATATGAAGAAAAATGTCTTTTGATTCTCATACAGTTCTGACCCCAATGCTTTTTTTCCTGATGAATGCGCAATGCTGAAGTCTGCCTGGCACTAGGGTGGGGCTTCCTGGCAGTCAACAATGATACCATGGAAGATGTTTCTCATCTTGTTTTTTATTACTGTTTGAGCACATGCTTACTTAAGGATTTTTCAGTTTCTAGATCTATGAAACACACACACACACACACACACACACACACACACACACATATCCCAACCTGGAAAATTTCCAGTGACTCCATACATTCATAATAGCCTTGGAAATCTGCAAAAGTGTAATGACTCACAAGGAATATAGTGGGTAGAAAATGGCACAGAGACAGTGCTTGGTGGCTCAGGAGGATGGCAGACTACTTGATAGTGTAGTGGTTGAATGTCCATTGGCTTCCAACTAAAAAAGAACATAGTCTTGCAAATTACACATAGTAGGTCCAAAGTTAAAATTTCCCTGGTTCTATGTTTTTGCTTACTTCTTTATTCCTGGGTCACAAGTGATGTTTATTATGGTAAGGAAAATTTTAGACTCAGTAAATAGATAAATGTCTCCAGTATAATAATTGATGTAGAATGTCTTAAACATAAAATGTAACGTTCAACTGGAAAGTGATATTTGTGTACTTTTATTCACTTAGAACATGCTGAGTGGTTTTAGAACCCACAACAAGTAGCATGATAAGTGAAATTTAATGCTAAAAACTCTGATAAGTGGATATTAGCCTAGAATCTTGGAACACCAAAGACACAATCCACTTACCAAATGCTGTCCGAGGACCCAGGTTCTGGAAAGGCCCAATGCAGCAGTGTAGGGGAATACCAGAACAGGGAAGTGGGAAGGGATGAATAGGGGAACAGGGGGAGGGAAAAGACATATGGGACATGGGGGGGGGGGAAACCAGGAGAAGGGAAATGAAATGTAAAGAATATATCCAATAAAAAAAGAAAAAAATTCTTGTTTTTCATGTATGTGAATTTTTAATATTTTAAATATTTCTTTAAGAATTCTTTCTTATCCAGTACCAAAAATTAGTCCTGAAACAACCTAAAGCAAGATAGCTATTGTCAGAGTCACAGCTGTTTATTTACAAGATCAATACAACAACCAGAAGACTCTTTACATGTACCTCAAGGCAGAGAGAGACATGACCCAGAGAAGGAAATCATTTCTGTTTATTTTGCATGCATCAAAACCAGGCTTAAAATATTAAATTCTATGTCATACCTTCGTCCACCTATTATTCTCCTAGATACCTTGTCATGAATCAGGGAGTTTAAAATCAATAACAGGTATTTAGAAAACTAGTAGAAAATAAATTAGTCCATTTCTCTTAGACAACTAAAATGGAGAAAGAACATCTGCTATGTCTGAGTCCTTTGTTTCTTGAAATTTTCTACTAACAAAAGAGAAAAATATCAGTCCTATCAGTTAAACATTTAAAAAATGATATTGTTCAGAAAGAGGCAGTACATTTGGAGGATCCATTTGGTGCAATTGAGTCTTTTGAAAGATGTTCCTGTCATCACTATGGGCCATTTGCTTCACCTGCTAATTCCCAAGAACGTGAATGAAGCAGGTTAGTGCCTGAGGCAGTCCTGCCTAATGCGGAAGTCAAATCAGCGCAATGGTTCCGGTAAGTATAAATGTTTTGTCACCTTCTCAGTACCAGWGAGCTCAAATTGCTGAACATTTTATTTCCTCTCATTTCTGAGAAGCATGTGCTCCTTATTATAAAAGGTTTAGGGATGGCATACTGTGTAATAGCTCAGATGAGTGAAAACAAATTTAAATATAAGCAGTGCTCTGGCTTATACTTTACATGTTGTAAATACTCTTAGAAACAGTATGGGGCCTTATTAAGTTTGAACCTCAGGTCTTTCAACTTCCCTGAGAATAGGGAACAAATGGTAAGTGCATGAGAAAATAAGTAACTAACCTTTGTGATTTTCCCACTTCAGCTCAAGCCCAGATATTTTTGTCAGTTGCTAATTACAGCCATATTTCTCTAACGTATTTTCTTTTGAAAAGAGGAAAACAAAAAGAGGAGAGAAGCGTTTCAAGGAGAAAAGCAGCATCAGGCATCACAGATTCACAATTTTCTGAGCTGAGAGGGACTTACCAGAAAGGAGGCAGTTGGCAAGGCTGCCTGTTGGAAGCCAGAGAGCTGGCATTTAACTAGATTAGCTAGAAGAGGAAATCAGACTGCGATAGGTCTAGAGGAGAAAGCAGTGAGGATTCTGGCTTAAAAGAGTTGGATGTCTCAGGCCAACAAGGAGATGAAAGCACACCAGGGCTGGGTATGGAGTCATTAAGTGCTCGCTCTTCCCTCTTGCTGGATACATGCTTATGTATAATGCATACTTGAGTCCCAGCGCCCCTCCCCTACTGAGTCATGTTCATATACCTCACACAACTTAAGAGGGAAGAACAGGAGTAAGAACATCATTTTTACATTATAAAGAATTCAGCAGAAAGAAAGAATACCGATTCATTTAAAGTCAGATATCTCAATCGCTAAAGAGTTGTAAGTAAGTCTGAGGTTTGACACTCTAATTTTTTTTTCTAGAATGTTTATATGGAACGTGACCAGAGTTTTTTTAGGGCTGAATTTCCAGTATCTCATCCAGCTTTCCTTGGAGGTTAAGATGCTAAGCACTGTACCAATCGCTAGCCAGGGACTGATGCTGATAACTCCTCTCAGCAGGAGGCGGCTCCCAATCAAGGCTCCAAACAGGTGGTTTTGTTGATCATGAAGTCTGAGTCCTCTTCTGAAATTTCTTGTTACTATTTTTATGGCTTTCTTATTTTTCTGCACAGACACTGTGGCACTGTTGGCAGGAATGTCTATGGCCCCCATTCATTTTATTAAATAATCAAACAACCACAAACTGTCACTTTCATTTCCTGCCATGGTCCAGTTTCTTTAGCTGCATGTTTATCATTGTAGCCGCATGTCCCGTGCCACCGTATATCAGAAATAGAAGCTGAGACGTGTGCAGGTGCTGAGACAATGTGAGAAGAAAACACTAAATATTCGTAACTCCTTCCCTCGCTCTGAGTTTACATCACTCACTTGTGGGTTTGGAAAATGCTTTTTGTCTGTAGGATCAAATAAAAATCCTTACCTTATTGCTGCGGGATTTTCTTAATCCTCCCACAGTAGTTAAAGACTATCTCTGGGTTCACTTTGTTTGCTGTCGCGTGTTCAAGAGTGCTGTGGTGCTGGCTAAAGTGTTTCTTGTCAGCAGCTACAAGAGAAAGTTTTGTCATAGTAAGAATCAGATTTGTCGTCCTTCACAAGGACCTTCCTCCCAGATGTTTTGCCATAAATATGTGTCTCTATAACTTGGAAGACTATGAGGAAACAGGTGTTATTCTATTAATAGGCAAGACGTATCAACTGAAAGGGAAGGTACAGAGAATGTGAAAGTCAGGTGGCCCACAGATGAATACTGTCTACACAATAACTAATCACTCCAAGCTTACATCTATTTATCACAAAGTCTGTAATTACAAGCCAGGTGTCTGTAGTTAGGGGACTGTGCAAATTTTAAGCAGGTTGTTTGGCTCAACCTTACATCTTTMAAGACGGTATGTCTACCTGAGTAGCTGATGGAGTGGCATATGTCTGCCTCAAAACTGTCACATCTCACCCTTAACTTATCCGTGAACATTCTCCTTAGCTTACTTATAGAGAGAGTGGTCTACAAATGTCCCGGCCAGTTTGAAAACATAATGGGTAGGATTAACATGAGAATCCATGCAATTTGATTCCAGGAGTTCTATGATAGTCTCTCTACTGAGTTGTATGTGTGATCAGAAAGCCGGGAGTTTGTGGCTGTTTCTTTAACAATCCAAAATACCATCTAACCAGCTGATTTATTGGCTAAAGATTCACTTTCTTTGACAACTGTCATGTGGTATTCTGATTAGCGGCATAATAATGCTAACCTACTTTAAGTGTGAGGCTATTAATAAGTTGTCAAATATTTAGTGATTATTATATTTATAGCTAGATATTGATAGGGTTTCTGAAGGACCTAGAGGACAACAAGGGATGGTCCCTGCAGTGGTGAGGTTTTCTTCTTAAGTAGGGAACAAGATATGAAGAAATGAATTATGCTATCTCCTCTGTCTCTATGCCTGACACAAATATCACTACCTAAAGTACCAGACATGAAGGAACTACTTAAGTTACAAGTTAATATGTTGTTACGAAAACCATAGGAAAGACACTTGAGTGGGTTGGCTGCTTTACTTTTGTTTTGTTGTATAGTAAATTACCCAAGCCACTATAACTGTGTGACATAATACCCATTTATCATTTTACAGTTCTCTGGGTCCTGTAAGCAGTCTAGAAGTGGGATCTTGTCTCTTTTGTTCAAGGCCGAACACACATATTGATTCAGGCAGCACTGATGCTAGTAACAGGATGCTTCTCCATTTGCATTTATTTGTTGACAGTACTTAGGTCCTTTTTTTTTATTTTTATTTTTATTTTCTATATTCTTTGTTTACAATCCATATGATTTTTCCCTTTCCTGTTCCCCCCTCCCCAAAGCCTTTCCAGGACCAGGGCCCTCTCCTTCCTTCTTCTTGGGAATGATTTGATATGTGAATTGTGTCTTGGATCTTCAGAGTTTCTGGGCTAATATCCACTTATCAGTGACTGCATTCCAYGTGTGTTCTTTTGTGAATGGATTACCTCACTTAGGATGATATTTTCCAGTTCCAACCATTTGCCTACAAATTTCATGAATTCATTGTTTTTAATTGCTGAGTAGTATTCCATTGTGTAAATATACCACATTTTCTGTATCCATTCCTCCATTGAGGGACATCTGGGTTCTTTCTAGCTTCTGGGTATTATAACTAAGGCTGCTATGTTCATAGTACTTAGGTTCTTAACTCTACCATTGCATTCCTTTACTTACCGATGACTGTCTATGGACTACTCAGCTCTCAGAGGCTTCTCTCATGCTGTTGCATGGGGTGTTGCTTATTGGTCTCTTATAACATAAAAAAAAAAATGTCAACAGTCTGGTGTATTGTGCTTGAAACATTTCTGATAAGGAAGGTCTTTGTTCCTCCTTATAAGGCTTACTTAAAAGATTCCCTTGCGTCAATTCTACCCGATTAACTTAAATTCAGCAGTTTAGTCAACATATACACAGAGTATCTGCCATCAAATTCATAAGCACTGGCCAAAGTCAATGGGAATTGCCTGTGAGGGTTGAGCTGCTGTAATTTAGTGTGTTTGTAACCCAGCTGGTCAATCCACATAACAGCAGAAAGCCACTGCGAGATAATTCTGAAATGAAAATTTAAGAACAAAATCCAGTAAGGACCGTAAATACATTCAATCTTAATTGGTATTATGTTCTCAGTGTAGAATTTAATTTCCATTTAGCAGGCTGCAGCCTAGAATTTGTTTGTTCTATAGTTAAAATATTTTTAAAGGGAAAGAGAAAGAGAAGAGGAGGAAGAAGGAAAAGAGGAGGGGAGAAAATAGAAGTCAGGATAATGAAAGAAGAGAGAGAGAGAGAGAGAGAGAGAGAGAGAGAGAGAGAGAGAGAGAAGGCAAGGAGAAAGAGGAAGGAGAGGTACAGGATGAAATGGGAAACTGAGGTAGACAGAGGTGAGGAAGGGATCATATGTGTTCTTCAGTCCTCCTGCCCCCAACATTTCTTACTTGGCTGTTTAGAGTAACAACTAAGCTAAACTAAGCTAAACTAAACTAAATTAAAATGCCGCCACCTCCTCTTAGCTCTAAGGCAAAACAACAACAAAATAAAACAAACAATCAAACCAGAAGGCAGTCTTTTAAATTGTAGAGCAAAAGAACTAAAACACTACATAAACATTAGTATTAAAGCAAAAAACCCAAAACACAAAAAAACAAACAAAAAACCCTGCAGTATTTTTTGTTTTTCTTTTTCTTTTCTTTTYTCTTCTTTTGTTTTCTTTCTTTCATTTTTTTTCTTATACTACAGTATGTAGTCCGGTGTCTGGAAATCTGATGTGTTTGTAGGAATAGGAGTATATAGAGAAATTGGGGTATTCTTACTTCTGTGGGTAGTCAGGTAGATGTTTAGTTTCAGAAGGGCAACCTTGCTTATCAATTTATTCGTGTTTCAGTACTCCATGACCCAACATAATCACTCGTGCTCTGTCATTCAACCTAAACTCTAAGGAAAAATTGTTCTACTGTGGCATGGCTTGCACTTACTTGGCATTTTCTGAGTTTTTTTATTTGAAGATACAAATATTTCCATGCTGGGTATTATCCCCAATCCAGGAGACATGAGCAAATATCTACTCACCCCACATAGTGAACAAGTAACAGAGCAAGAATACCATTTTAACAATGTCCAACGTGCAGAATCAATGTGTTTGTTGGGGTTACTTTCATGAGTAAGACCCCATGGTTGGGGACTACTTGGAGAAGCAAGACCTCACAAAGCAGCTTCTTGAATGAAAATTCTAACTTAGCTTGAGGGCCACATGGTGAAAGCTGGAAACCAGAAGCTCTCAGCCCAACTTGTGGGCAGCCATGCAGTTTGGACAGTGTCTTTTCCCTCGGCCACCACCAGATCCTTCTTCTTTCTAGGAGTCTATTCATCATAACTTTGAGAAGTGGCCTTGTAAATCTTGTTAGTTTTAAGCGCTTCCTGAGACTTAGGAGGTATTTACTTCCTGAGGCTCCTGAGCCTCTAATTCCTTCCTGAAGGGAATTTGTTATTCAATATCCCATTTCTGGATAATTTACTTTATTACTCTTTTAGTAACTCCAGTGTTATTTTTTTTTATTATCTTGAAAAGAAAAAATATCACTACGATGCCAAAACCCAGAGCTTCAAGGTGTTATTACTACTGTACTTATGTATATTTTTAAACTGGTATTTTTTCTAGTCCCTTTCTCTTATTCTTCAAGTGGTTACCTCAAATATAACCTAACATTCTGAGACATCATTTGCATTCACAATACATTCAAAATTTTCATTATTAAAAGTGTAAACATCTTGCATATGAACGGATTTAGGGTGACATTTATGTTTACAGTTTGCTTTAGTCACACGTACCACGTCTTTTCCAGTTTCACCTTCCACTAAAACAGTGCTTTATGTGCTAATTGAGTCTACTCTGTCTTTGTCGCATCAGTTTGCTGTCCTTCAGATTTCTTTTTCCTTAGAAGTCCTTCCTGCACATTTATTGTAATTTGGATTTTAACATTGTGAATTTTTACTATCAGTGATCCTTCTTATTAGAGAAAGAAGAGCTTTTAAGAGGGAAGGCCAGAGATACGCCCCAGTGAGCGAAGATGTTTGAATCCAAGCATGATCACCTGAGCCTGCCCATCTGAATTTCACATAGCTTCACGGAGAACCAACTAGTCCAGCTTTTCTCTCACAATAACGTTCATATCACACAATGTACGCACATCACATAAATAAACACATAAATAAATCTCTTTTGTATACATTTATTTATTTTAATTGAAATAATACATCCTGACCACAGTTTCCCCAGTTTTTTTCTCTCTCCTCTCCTTACAGCTGACCCCTATGTCCAGTCTCTACCAGTTCCTGGGTTTCTTTATGATTTTTAATTCTCTTTAAGGATCTCTATCATCTGAATGTGGTTGGTTTAAAGTATTTTATTTGTGTTTCAGTTATGCTGGGATATCCAGAGCCTGATGTGTTAGGAGAGTTCAACTCTGGTGGAGTCATATTGCTCTGGCTGTTATTGATTRTGATCTTTACAATGGTTTCCWGGCATCTGGACTTGTAGAGAGGGTCGGGCTAGCTGTTGGTTTCCAGGTTCATCTTTGCTGGGAGGTGGTCTATTCCTTGGTTTCTGTTTTGTCTCTGGATCGTCAGTGAGTATGTTGATTGTGTGTTGTCTGATTTATTGGCCTGTATAGCTTGTGTGTTCATGGGAAATACTTGCCAGTGTTGGAGGCTAGGGAAAAGGGATGCTAAAGGGAGATGCTCTGCTGTTGCAGCACTAGGGTCAACCTGAGTATTGGTTCTGGGGAAGCAAAGAGAGTAGAGAAGGTCCAGCTCAGCCTAACTGGTCATCTGGCAAGCATCAGCTGTGCTTGGCCAGGGTGTATTTGCCAGAGTTAGCAGCTAGAATACAATGATGAGGTGATAAGGAAGATGATGGTATGTGAGATCCACAGAAGACATGGACAGAGGGAGGAAATGCAGCCGGTGTTCCAAATTTAGGTTGGGGAAACAGAGAGAGTGGAAAAGTTTCCCAGGTAGCCTTCATGATCTGGCAGGTGTGAGATATGGCTGAGCAGGGCAATTCAACTAAAAAAAAAGGAACAACTGTGGAATATAGATTTTGTTCAAATCATGTATATAATTAATAGATCATTTTTTGTAGTTAGTAGGGAGCCAATATTTACTTAAATATTTTTACCTTAAAAAATATAAAAAGAGGAATGTTCTTGCATCTTGTCTCATACAGTTTGCGTGTGTGTGTGTGTGTGTGTGTGTGTGTGCGCGCGCGCGCGCACGCATGTGAGTACTTATTTTTCTTTACCCATTAATTAGTACAGAGGAGGAAAAGATGATAAAAATGGATTTTCACACTGATTTCTTATTATGGATATCATAGTTATTTTATTTTGTGACCATTTTGATTCTTGTTTATTCTTGATCTTCTTTCAGCATAGCAAAGAATGACCTTCCACAATCTCTAGGCCATTGTGTCTTCAGAAAGGCATTCTTAAAAGTTCTTATCTTTGGTAATATATGCCCTTTTCTTATGTAGTATTTCTTTGTCTTTGTCTGTTGTTTTACTTTTAGTAGTTTAAATTGAGTTTCATGG
>BDUI01019544.1:22660-32752 GCA_002335545.1 Apodemus speciosus
AGAGAGAGAGAGAGAGAGAGAGAGAGAGAGAGAGAGAGAGAGAGAGAGGTGGGAAGAAATAGTGGTATCTCTGAGCTTTTTAGATCTGTTAGAGGATGACTAATGTACTCTCAGCTCTTGCTGGCTTATTTTTTCCCAAAATATTCTCACATATATTTCAGTCTCCAATTTCAGTCCTCATCCTCCCATGTTCTTTGTCTTTTCCTGAATTCATGCTGTATCTGTTGATGGACTCTCAGGAGGACATTCCACTTGTGACGTGTAAGTTTCTCATGCCTGCCATTTTCCTATGCTTCTTTCTTACAGTTTTCATTTCTCCACATAAAGTATTTTGGTTTTGCATGCTGTCAAATTCATGCTGTCAGGATGTCCTCTAGGGTTGGAGAAATAGATTTTTTTCCCAACCAATTTAAAAAAAAATGAAAAGGAAGGAAAAGTAAGCTCTCGTTGCTCAGTAATGTTTAAAATACTGTTTTATTAATTCCTTGAGATTGCTATGCAATGCATCCTACTATATTCACCCTTTCTCTGCCAACTCACTGTAGATCCAGCCCCACCTCCGTATGTACTCCAAGTTTGTTTCAAACTAGTTATATTCTTTCCTCCGATTCCCAGGTACAGGAATTAAAGACATGCATCCMTATGCCCAGCTCCCTAAATATCTGTAAGGAGAAATAATGTTTAGATTCTACAGATGTTAAATATGGTATTGAGTAACCGGGTTTTAYTTGCAAATGTGATAAATATAGAACACTACTTATATTTTCAAAACTATTTATATCTTAATATTTCAAATAATTTATTTAGCTATATAAGCCATTTCCTTTTCAGAAAGCAGAAAAGGTGGCAACAAAGAGATGTCAAGTCTAAAAAACTTTCAGGTGACACAGCCAGGCCTCGGTGCTTCTCCTTTTCACTCCCATAATTTTTGTTGTAAATAAAATGATTTCATTCTTCATTTTTGCACCATGGATGCCATTCTGCTTTTTCAAACATGCAGAAGGTCAATGTAGTATTATTAGCAGTAGGGATGTTTGAGTGTGTGTGTGTGTGTGTGTGTGTGTGTGTGTAAAATTGTACATTAAACCCAAGGCCTTGCATTTACTAGGCAATCCATTTACCAAGTTATAATATTTAGCATTTTTTAAAAAAATCTGAATATAAAACTGCAGAATATAAGTTAAAGTTTAACCAGAAGAATCCTCTCTCTTTTTGGTAACCTTCATGCTGACACTGTAAGTAAACAACTAATAAGGAAATTTAGTAGGAGATGTATATGGTGAATAGCAGGTTAGATTTACCTTCCCCTCTTCATATCGAAATTTAGTTGTAAAGAGATATAAAATCTTAAAATATTGGGTAACAAAAGGTTATTTACATTGCATGCTGCTTTCAACCTTATCTTTTTGTTTAATAATCATACTACAAAATATACTTCATAATGATAAACGATGTTTTATATATAAGCTGCCTATGTTTTATAATGTGACTGATGCCAGGCATCACAGATGATCCCTTTGATCCCAGAACCCTGGAGGGAAAGGATAGTGGATCTCTTGAGTTTGAGGTCTTCCATGTAGACATAGTTCCAGAACAGCCAGGACCACAGTGAGACTATCCCCGAAAAGCCAACCCRTCAATCAAACAAAACAAAAACAAACAAACAAAGCAAAACAACTCCAACAGAAACATAAACCTGAGTGGGCTAGATGAACTGAATTTTCTTMGATGTTAATGAAGAAAAATTGTTTTCCTGAAGCTTCTAATTATCCCACCGGATATGTTTGAAGAAAAAGAAAAAAAAAACTATTTAAGCACTTTATCCTTTGAATTATAAAGTTACTTTTGTAGATTTTCTTGTGCTTAAATTTTTCATATTGCTGGTCTCCCTTGAGAGCTGACCAACGTGGTAAAAGACCTAGATGGACCTGCTGTAAAGCTGTGGGTATTTTTCTTCTTAATAAAGTCTTTGTAAGGCTTGTAAATGCCTTCGGCAACATTTCCTTCCTCCTCACCTTGTCATAAGGCCGGGTTATGAACAGAGAAGAACAAATATCCCTTACAGGTTAGTTCATGTGTACACCAAGCACTGTATTTCCAGCAGCTGTCTGTTGGGGAGAGGGAGACTTTTTCCCCTTAGGTAATATGTTAAAGGAAAAAAGTCAGGATCATTTATACATTCTCTTGAGATTCACAAACTTCAGAACATTATAAAACATTGAGGATACTCAGTGTTGTAATCTGGAGCAAAGTGCATTTCTAATGCCCTGGTATTGGATAATTTTCTAAAGTTTTATGTTGTTCTGAGCAGCAGGGTACCAGTTCAAACTGAAAAGAATGTGCTAAAATTGGCATTGCAATATTCTCTTCAAAGCTATCACCTTGTAAAGCCAACAGGGTCTTAAAACTTAGTTTTTGAAASTGTATGCTATATTTTACACATCTTGACTAGGTGTAGGTTCTCCTTACTCTAGTGTGCCTATAGCAGTGAGTATATTACTAAYAATGCTGAGATTTTATTTCATCTAAAATATCAAACTTCACCTTGAATATTTGTCTGAGAAACTTTCTATGAGATCTAATGTATAACCACTTAGGGCTACTCATTGATGTGCATGATGTGTGCATTAAATAAAGAGCCAAACAGACAAACGCCCCACACCCCAGGAACATGAAACCCTCTCTAGCACCTATGGTAGGTTCTATAGGTCTCTGGAAAGTTTTGTTTAKTCTACTTAACACAAACTTGGTTCATCAAGGAAGCATGAGCCTCAGTAAGAAACTTCCTCCATCAAACTGGTCAATAGGCACGTCTATAGAACATTTTCTTGGTTAATGATAGATGTGGAAGGGCCAAGAGGATGGCATATGGTTGGGCAGGTGTCATTGGGTTGCATAAGAAAGCTTAGTAGGGCATGGAGAATGAATAAGTAAGTAGCTTTTCTCCATGGTTCCTGCCTCCGTTCCTGCATGCAATCTTGCCCTGATATACCCTAATGATGGACCATAATTGGGAGTTGTAAACCAAATAAATCCTTTCCTTCCTAAGGATTTTAGTCAGTGGTTTATTACAGCAACCATAATTAATCAGGAGAGAGGACAAAGAACATCTATTTCTGGAGAGAAGAATCAAATGCTGCAGAGATGTCTACCATTCAGTTTAGAGAAACTGAATTCATATGTTGCTTTTATTCCCATCTGTATTTTTACAAACATATGTCCCAGGAGAAGAAAGTAAGACCACAGCCTGGCACCAGAGTTCCAGTATTCCCTAGGAAAAAGTTATGCCAAAGATGGAACTAATGTCATTCAACACCCTAAAGTCACCTACATCATCAATATAACAGGTTGTGCGTTTTCTACCACCATCTCCCACAGCTTACCAATTTTGTCAAACACTTAGACTACCCTAACTGTATAGATCTCTTGGAGTACAGTTGAGTGGTCAAAATATATTCTTGGAACAAACATCCGAAATTATGAAAAGCATGAGAATAGCTACCTAATTTAACTGTGTCATATTCCTACAAAGTGTTTGANTCTACTTAACACAAACTTGGTTCATCAAGGAAGCATGAGCCTCAGTAAGAAACTTCCTCCATCAAACTGGTCAATAGGCACGTCTATAGAACATTTTCTTGGTTAATGATAGATGTGGAAGGGCCAAGAGGATGGCATATGGTTGGGCAGGTGTCATTGGGTTGCATAAGAAAGCTTAGTAGGGCATGGAGAATGAATAAGTAAGTAGCTTTTCTCCATGGTTCCTGCCTCCGTTCCTGCATGCAATCTTGCCCTGATATACCCTAATGATGGACCATAATTGGGAGTTGTAAACCAAATAAATCCTTTCCTTCCTAAGGATTTTAGTCAGTGGTTTATTACAGCAACCATAATTAATCAGGAGAGAGGACAAAGAACATCTATTTCTGGAGAGAAGAATCAAATGCTGCAGAGATGTCTACCATTCAGTTTAGAGAAACTGAATTCATATGTTGCTTTTATTCCCATCTGTATTTTTACAAACATATGTCCCAGGAGAAGAAAGTAAGACCACAGCCTGGCACCAGAGTTCCAGTATTCCCTAGGAAAAAGTTATGCCAAAGATGGAACTAATGTCATTCAACACCCTAAAGTCACCTACATCATCAATATAACAGGTTGTGCGTTTTCTACCACCATCTCCCACAGCTTACCAATTTTGTCAAACACTTAGACTACCCTAACTGTATAGATCTCTTGGAGTACAGTTGAGTGGTCAAAATATATTCTTGGAACAAACATCCGAAATTATGAAAAGCATGAGAATAGCTACCTAATTTAACTGTGTCATATTCCTACAAAGTGTTTGAGCCTGATGCTAGGACAGAAGCTCTTCATCCATTTCATTTTCAGAAGAATTAAGACAATAATGGATTAAGTCATCAGGTAATCTGAGTATGCGAGTGGACTCCTCCCAGAAGTCATGTCTTTTTTTTTTTAATTAATGTTCTTTTTTATTAGATATTTGCTTTATTTACATTTCAAATGTTAACATATTTCCACATTACCCCACTGAAAACCCCCTATGCCATCCCCCCTCTTACTCCCCCTAATTTCCTTATTTCATGTTATAAGTAACACAAGGGTCTCTGACCTACTAGTCTTTGGGCTTCACCAGGCAGCCCATCTACATTCATGTGTGGGCTTTCCCCAGATGGCCAATGGGAACCACAGTGCTTCAATTGTCTAATCTCTTTCTCAGCTCATGGACATTACCACAAATGCACACATACACATAGTAGATTCAGGCCTTTGTGTACAGATTCTGAACACGTTTCTTTCTTGTATTCCTAACTGGCCGGCCTCATCTTTACTGGTCTGCCAATGTGGGGATTCTAAGACTTTTTCAGCTCTGAGTGGGGGCCATTTTCACTCTTTCAGTCCCCACTCCGAAGATGGTTTCACAGATTTTGTATAACTAGAGCATTGCTAACAAAAGACTTACTAGAGCATTGCTAACAAAAGGCCCACTAGGCCATGCTATAGTAGAACTACACACACAGAGACTTGTTCTCTCTCTCTCTCTCTCTCTCTCTCTCTCTCTCTCTCTCTCTCTCTCTCTCTTTCTCTCTCTCTCTCTCTCTCTCCAGCAGATATCTAGGTAATTGAGTGAGAAATTCATACTCCCCAGTCTGGTTGTAGAGCATCAAGAGAGCCTATAAAAATGGCAGAATTTTGGGTGGGGATAATGAGGAGCAAGAGCAGAGAGAGTAAGAAGAAATAGAGGCAATTCCTGYCCAARGATTAACTTGTGGGATTCTGGGGTGATTCAAAAGTTTTGGATGCATCATAGCTCTGGGGTGATTATATGCATGTAAAGCTGCTACAACTGGATGGAACAGCACCCTCAAGTACAGGGGATTGAGAGTTTGGAAAAKAGGGATTGTCTTAACATGAGTTCTCTAGGTACCCTTGTAACATAGTTTTGTAAGTTTTATAAGTTTCATGAGATATAAGAATAAAGAACTGTTAACTATGCATTTTATTTCTCTGGACTGGTTTGAATATCCAAATATGAATCAGACCTTATCTCAAATATTTTCTCACTTTGAAAAGAAGGGGGAGAAGGAAATAATCTGCAGAGAATTCTATGTCGATCCCATGGCATACCAATTTTTACCCACCTGGGTTATTCTGTGTGGGACTTCCGGCCCTGCTCCCATTTCTACAGTCTACAGTGGATTCATTACCAGGGTGAAGTGRCTTGGAAGATGGACAGAGGGCATAATTGTGGAGCACAGATCTTTATAGTMAAGCACATAAAAAGGAGCATGAGACGTCACCTTATACCTTGTTCCTTTCTAGCCACAAAAGGATCAGCAAAAGCCAGAATGCACAGYGATATTGCTGATGTTCACAAGGTCCATATGCTGCTCACAGACAGTAGACTCACAAGGAAGCCATTTACCTTATGAGCTGCAAAAATAGCATTTTAAGTGTAAAAATCTTTTGGTTTGGCCTTCTAGACTTTCATTGTAGCAGAACATTTGACTGTGCACACAAATATAATTACTCTGTAACTCACATATAATAAGCAAGAAGGGCACTCCTATAATAAAGGGCAGTTATAAAGAAGAGACCTGTATTTTCAAAGAGTCCGTTTTGTTCCATGATCGTAACTTGTTATGATATTATGAATATGCCATACAATTAAAGAAAGTGCTAATTTGGAGGAAACCAAAACCGCATCTTCAAACTCTTGAACAAATGCCACACAAAGGGCAGACCCTGCTGCCTAGTCTTGCTTCCTTTGCTTAGAGAATCCAGGAGGTAAGTCTGGTCTGCCACCATGTGTCAGGTCTGCAGGCTTCCAGAAGCTTAGCATTTAAAAGGTCTCACTTCAGAGCTCAAGGGGAGGGGCAACTCTCTGTTTGTTTGTAGTCTTTAGCTCTAATTACATAATTACATTGGAAAGGGGACTGACTTCTGAGGAAAAGCGACAAAGCAAACAGGTAAAATTGTAGCAGGTCAGTCCGGCTATTATCCCTGTTACCCTCCAGTGTGCGTCTGTGTGTTTGTGTGTGGCGAGTGTGCACCAGTGCATGGTATTATCAGATAAAGGCTGCCAGAGCAGCACACTAGGCTATCATTTTACCTTTCCTGCACTGTGCAACCCTGATTATCTCATTGAAATTGGGAGGTAAACAGGATGTTGTAGAAACAGAGGGCCTTCATGGCAGGTAATAGAGCAGACCTAATTAGCCTCAAGTACCTGTAATCCTAGGAGATGCACTTGGAGATAAAAGCCAGGGAGAGTCCCTCAGGTATAACTAATAGGTCCCCAGCCAGGTTGGCTCTGGGTCAGGTGTAGTGTGTCAGCTGTGCTGAATGCTCCCCATTGATCAGGAGAGCTGCACTTTCTGCCACAAATTGGATTCAAATTGCTTACCGGGGAAGGGCACCAAGCTCTACCTGCCTAATGTTTCAAAACAGTTTTCCTTCATTCTAGCTGTGTGTGGTCAATTATTTGCAGTTTTAAAACTTATTATTTTAAATCTTGCCTGTGCCTTATATTCAAGCCATTTTTTTTAAAATGCTATAGACAAGTGCATAGTATACCACTTCCACGTTTCAGAAAAAGAGTTTGTTTAAACATTAGGGGCTGCTTGCAAGGTGATAGTTGGAGAAACTCTTAGTTTTCACGTGCATATCTTAGCTTACTAAGTAATTATAATAAGTGACAATTAGACGTGCTGGATTTTCTTCTGGCTGGAAACAGRAACAATGRCAGCCCTAAATCTGGGGTCGGAGAGTGAAGGAGGAAAGGTCTCTGGAGGTAGCCAACAGTCAGTGTCTGCTCTAACAGAGCAGATGGCCAGTCTCCTGACTCTCTTTGGAGACATAGTTTTAACAGAATAAAATGAATCCTGATGGGATTACACCTACTGGTGAAACCAGAACCATGGTGATTGGATTCTATAGGCCGTGATCAGGGACAAACAAACAGAATCAATTTTCTTTGTTTTAAACATGATATATTTATTGATTATTTGGAAATTTTAAAGGATGCACCCTGATCACACCCACTTCTCATTCTTCGTATGTCTTCCCTCCCACCCTTTTGAAACCATGCCCCCCTCCCTGAAAAAGCCCTAAACCACCAAGTATATTTTGTATTGGAGTCTGGTCAAACTCCCACAAGCCAGCCTCTTAAAAATAACGAAATCCTTTTCCATTCCCACCCCAGCCAGAAGCTGTCAACTGCGAAGAGATACACGTCAGTATCTTTATCTCCATTTTTAAGCACTCTTTTCAATGACCTCCTGTCTGGACTGGACTTTTTTTCTTTTCTTTTTTCTTTGTGTGTGTGTGTGTGTGTGTGTGTGTGTGTGTGCATGTGTGGAGGTGTGGGTTGTCATAGAAGCCTTTAATGTTTTTCATTCTCACTCTGCTGTCATTCAATACTACTACAAAAGAGGCGTCTTTGCCCATGATGACTGCTGGTTGCATGGATCGTGCACTTCCATATGGTCTCTGATTGGCAGCACGGACGACGGAGATCAGCATGCCCCTGATGTCATCATCATGGACCATAAGGGTTTTTCAAGGAGAGTTAATAGAGAAAATGAGTCTGGTTTCTCAGAGTTAGCTGTGTCTTTGTGAGACAGAGACTGTGTGAGCCTCAGGTTACTGGGACATTTGCCCTCCTCATGAGTGAATTTCAAAGGTCACATCCCAGAATGTCAACAGACCTCCTTGGAATCCATTTACAGAAGAAGCATCCTTCATCCTGTTGGTCTTCTCAGAGTTTCTGTCTCAGGAACAAAGACCACAATTCTTCTTGACAATTCACAGTAAATTGTCAAAAATACAAAGCTGGGTCCTTTGCTACTGCTTCTTCTCTTCACCACCCAGGGCTCTTTGTTTTGAGTCACAGGCGAGCTTCACTTGCTGAGCAGTGGGGTACTCTCAGAATGAGGACTGCTGTACTTCTCCAACAGATCCTTGTACAAAGCTTTGGGAATAGTGTATAGACTTTCCCACTCTTCTAGCAGAAGTCTATGGTAGAGTACTGGATGTTAACAAATTGTGGGGGATGCCAGGACTGTGGGGCTGCTGTTGTGGCTGCCATTGTACTGCTGCCTGGTGACTTTCTCAAAGCTGCCCTGCACAGCAACTGTCCCTTAGGAGATTTTCCACATTCTGCAAATACCCAGTCAGGGACTTCCACCCTCAGTCCCAGTTCATGACATTGTCAATGATCAATGGCTTAACTTATTGTTTTGTATTTCAGACTGGCAACATTCTCAGGAAGTCTTCTCTCAAAATCCTATTAGATCACATGCTAATCATTTAATGAATGAATATAGCTTCCCCCACCATGGAAAACATTTGACCACCTTTCCAACCTGTTTTTAGTATAGCAGAAGCAACTAAAGTTAAGGCAAAGTATTTCACAAACATTTTACTTTAAATAGGCACAATTTGGAAAAGATGTTTCACTCTTGCCAGGTTCTATTTGTAGGAGGACAGGTAGAGTGTGAAATAGAAATAAGAATAATTCTTTGAAGAATATGGCTGACCTGATTTAAAAAAAAATCTTCAGGGCTGGAGAGATGTTGCAGTGTTTAAGAATAGCACTGGCTGCTCTTCCAGAGGACCCAGTATAGTTCTTAGAACACATCCTTCTCTAACTTGAGTTCCAGGGCATCTGATGCCCTCATCTGGTGTGCATAGCTGCTCCACATACAGGCTATACAGACAAACATGCATGCACACACATAAAATAAAACTTAAAAAATGAAAAGCTCAAATGGAGGAAACTGGAAGGCAGTGAAGTTTTTAGGTAAGAGCAATCACCTTCCAAGCAACATATAAATCTCACAAATACCCAGAACAAATGCCAAGCCGACCATTTAGAGGGTTGTRTACTTAKCCTATATTTCTTATAGATGCTGTGTGTCAGAATCAAGAACTAGTGAAAGTAAAAGTTTTGTGAGTATTTTCTGTCATCCAAAAGTGTATTTGCTTTCCAAGTCACTTTCAGGATTTAGAAGATAATTTTGAAATAGGACACATAGAAAAGCTTGATAATCAGTCGGCATTTCTCACATATTTAAATCTGAGATCTTGACACTGTATTTTCCTTAAGGAAAGCATGTCATTAAGTCACCAGTGTTTCTAAGCTGTGATTTTGAAAGGTCTTAGTGCTTTAGACTGTGACACATCTACAGACACAAAACTATGGGACCAGGTTTGCTGGACAAGGACTTAAGATACAAATGAGACAGCTGCTTTTTTTCTCACTCATTTCACTCCATTACTGGCTAACTTAGTGGAAAAATGTAAATTTTCCAGGGATTTTTAGGTTGAAGGTATCTCAGCCAACTTTGATGTGTACTTGACTTGAGGCCTAATTTAACTCCCATGTAGTATTGATCAGCATAGACCACCAGGGACACTTACAATCTTCCTTTGCCAAAGGTAGACAATGGTAGAAAAGTAAAATGTAATAAATGTTCCTGTCCAGTCCCATGTCGATATTCAGCTACTGCTGGTGCGGCGTGTGTGTGTGTGTGTGTGTGTGTGTGTGTGTGTGTGTGTGTGTGTGTG
>BDUI01019548.1:5431-15894 GCA_002335545.1 Apodemus speciosus
GCACGCATGTCTGTAGTATGGTGGTTGATGGTTTTCTTGCTAGATGTGTGTGAACATGAATGAACAAGCTGTCTACCCAGGACAATGATGAAGCCATCTGGCTGCTGCCTGGATAGTTCCTTCCTGCAAGGGAGCGCCATGAAAATCCATTCCTTCCTTCCAAAGAGGCTGGTATCTGCCTCTGGGCTGGGAGTCCTCCTCTCTAAATAGGCTTTGCTGTAGGAACACTTGAGCGAAAGGAAGGTTCTGCGAAGTGACTCTTGAAACTTGTATGGTGTAGTAACTGACTTCTGCCTGTGTGCAGAGAGCTGGCTCATTCCTGAACTGACTGAGAGAGAGGCAGTCCTGATGCTAGGCCTCAGGGCTCCAGTGTGGACAGACAAGCAGATGGCACAGGGTCCAATTTAAGTGACAGGGAATCTGGGACTGCAGGAGCAGCATCTGGCTTTGACARCCTCAGGTATTCTTCCCTTGGGATCCTAGCATTTCTGGATCCTGGTCCTCCTGGAAAGAGAGAACTCAGCCTGGGGATGGGGAGAAAGACAGCCCCAAGCCCACCTCCCTGGAGAGRCATGACTGGAGAGCAGCTTCTGAGTTCTCTCTTTCCTTCTGGAGCTTCTCAGATCATAGCAATCAGAGGGCTGGCGACCACAATTTGGAGACACAGACAATGGAACCCACCTACCTGCATTCTCCCAGGGACCTTCACCCAGAAAGGCTTGGTTTGCAGAGTCCTGTGCGAATAGCTGTCCCTCTCCTCGGGATCCAATGCTTCTAGCTGTATACCTGAAATAAGATTATCCATAAACATTTTCAAACCGCACTGCCATTTATAAACTTTTTAATGTGGCCTCAGCAGGAGAAAACTTCCTAAAAGTTAGACCCCAAAGAAACCCCAAACCAAAGAGAGACATCATGAGACTGGCCCAGGCTCCCAGGGCTCCATTAGTAGGGCTAACTGGACTTGAACTTGAATCTTTAGACTCTAAGCAGAGTCCTGCTTTCATTGTCTAAGAAACAGGAAGCCTTGTTTCRCCATGCTGAGACACTATGCGGGAAGAATCTATATAAAAAACAATACTTATAAAGACCTTTGCAAATGCAAAGTGCTAGGTCTGTGCTGAATAATTGATAGKCTTGGCTCCACAGGCCTCYCGCAAGACGCCGCTGTGAGTTTGCTTTCATTTTGCCCAGTGAAAAAAGTTGCTAAGAAAACTGGCCAAGAAAGATGTGTGCGTYCCTATGGATCTGGGAGGGGTCATGACTCCCAGGATGCATAGAGCTAATTTACATCATCCCTGAAAGGAGGGCAGAAAGCATGGGGCTGCTGCAGGAGGAGGAGAGTTAGTCTCCTCMTCTCAGTCCCCCCTTGGCCCTGGGCTAGGGCTTCTCGGGCGAGTGTGGAGAAAGGTACCTGAGAGGCAGAATAAGAGGGTAGAAAGGAGCCTTGAGAAATGAAGAGAAGGAAGGGGGTCCTCCTGGAAAGGCAGTCAGTCTATCACCGTCTCAGCAACCACCCCATGTGAGCACAGAATTCTCTYCAAAGACCACAGCGGCTCCTAGGAATCAGACACAGACTGGCCTTTGGAGTGGTTTGTGGCTATTAAAGCAGGAGGCAGCTGAGGCGTGTATCCTAGCTACAAGAGCAGTACATGCTTCCCAGGAAACTCAGGTACCACTTCACAGTTAAGGACACAGTGGCCCACTGGAAAGAGTCCCAAGTGGCATTTGTCNTGACTTCATATTTCGTAGTAAAGTAGACCTCTGGTAGATTATTGGATGGAGAGGGTCCCCCAGGGGATATCCCATAGCAAGTTATCTGCAGGATATCTTCTCCAGAAAGCGGACTGACTGTAATAGGAACTCCCCCTCCCACCCACCCACCCAGCCACCCACCCACCCACCTACTCACCTACCTACCAGCTTTGAGTTGCTTGCAGGAATACCTGCGATCTGACGCTGATGGGCCACACTAATCGCAGGTCTTTCAGGGCTCAAAACATTCTGAGACAGGAAAATCTGTCTTTTCCATCGCTTCCTTTTTGGGGTTAGCAGGGGTAAGACATCAGTTTCATATACACAGTCTGAGGGTGTAGATTTAAGATACCATTAGCTTTACAGGAAAATACCTGAAAGCAACAGGGGCAGGCTGGAGGCCCTCCTTTTAACACAAAATGCCAGTGTGCTCTACAGGTTTTTTTTTTTTTGTTTTTTGTTTTTTGAAAGCAACAGGGGCAGGCTGGAGGCCCTCCTTTTAACACAAAATGCCAGTGTGCTCTACAGGTTTTTTAAAAATCTGTCATTCAACTGGGTTGGCTGAATTGGGGCTGTTGGAGACCATTGCACATTTAACTATGCTTATACAGCTTTTGGCTTTCAGAACTTATGACATAATGGGCTGTGTAGCCTTTCGTGGCAGTTGCTTGGAATGCAGGTTTCAAATAGAATTGTTTTGGACTGAGCCCTCAGTTTTTAAGAGTTCTGTGTAAATGACTCCTGTCTTACAGCTAACTTTCTGATAAAGGAATTCTTTGTAGTTTTCAACTTGGATGTTTTACATTTTGATTTCTAAAGCCATGTTTTCTTTTCTTTTCCTTTCTTTCTTTCTTTCTTTCTTTCTTTCTTTCTTTTTAGATAAAACCTGCAAACAATTATTTTATTACATGAAAGCCAGTACCAAGAAAAGATTAATTCAGTCCAGATGTAGAAATGTATGTGAATTGTAGATTTGGATGATCTCAACAAGTTTCCCTTTTGTTGATGAGGCTGCCTGGATCCCAGATGGCATCCACAAATTATCCCATAGGCCTGTTTCTGAATTGAAGTCTGAATTTCATGGGCTTTCTCCAAAGTCACTTTAATGTTATTTTAAATCTTCTCAAGAACAGAAAGCTTTCTGCACATACACAGAGAAGGCTGTTTTCTTGTTACTCCTAATAAGTGCCTCATAGTGTCCCAGTGTAGTACATGCAGTCTGTTTCTGCATGTAAGAGCAGGAGGCATCTACCCTTTAGGGTAGCTAGCCTTAAAGAGGGTTGGTTTTTAGTTMTTTGTTTCTAGCTTTTCATTTTTCTCTTTTAACAGGGGTGGGGGGAACAGACAAACAAACGTCAGGTGTTTACAGTCTTCAATAGAATTCAGCTGTAAGAGTTTATGGCTTCAAGTGTATTTTGTTGTTTGACTAATCTCAACCCTCAGTCCCCTCCTTACCCTAAACAAGCACAGTTTAAATGAGAAGATTGAGTGTTTCCCAAGAGACAGGGTTCCTCTGTGCAATAGCCCTGGGCTTGGAACCCTGTAGACCATGGTAGCCTTGAACTGGAAGAGATCTGCCTGTCTCTGCCTCCTCTCTGCTTGGGTAAAGATGTGCACCACCACACCCGACCAGACTGATACATTTTTAGCTGATCGATACTCCTCACACCAGAGTTAAAAGAGCTCTGGTGGACATTTCCAACCAAGTGTTTTTAGGAAGTNCTGGCCCCTAAACAAGGCAGTTAGGCCTATTCAAACCTATGCTAATAGGCTCCAACTTCAAATAAGCAAAATCAACAAAGTCTGGTTCAAGTGAGAATCTGTTCTGTTTGTTTTCTATTTCATTCTGGGAGCTCTGAAGGCCCAACTGTTTTTGCAAGGATTTCTTAAGAGGATTCCTGGTGCACAGTGTGTCTACTCGAGTACCACACCTCCACATATTACCYGAGTATGCTGACTGCTCAGAGACTGGAGGCTCTTACGGTGAATTTTTGAGTCTGGGTGGGGCACAGTAAAGGGGACAGTTGGGTTTCAGTTGGTCTAAGCTGGGATGTGAATGTTCAARGTGAACATGCTGTGCCCATAGTGGGGTATAGAGCAGTTCTATGTTCTAAGTGCAAGAAGACAGAAGAGAAATAACCCTGCTCCCCATCTTGTCAGCAGAAGCTGTACCTGGTGGGACATATCAGGAGGGGAGCTGGTGCTTCAGAGAGATACAACACCGGGATGGAGCAGAAGGAGATGTTGGAGCCTGGCCACCAACTACGTCTGTGATATTGAATGTCATAAACCTAATGTCTCTGGTTTTAATGTCCTCACCCATAAAATAAGATCACAGTGGAACCAACCTGACGGTCTAGGAGGATCAAATGAGATAAAGCATGTGTGGTACTAGCGATACCTCTGGTTGGGCTGCCACATCCTGCCCTMGACTGTGCCTGGCTGGTGTCCCCCRGGGAAAGCAGCTTCCCAACCATTGTCACTCAGCAACACAAGTCTGTGTGTTCTAAGATGGGCAGAGCACCAGCTCAGTGTCGCYTCTGGCCAGATTCTTTGTTCCTTGAGGGTGAGACCACCTCTATAAGAMTCCTCTGCCTGATGCTCTTCTRGATCCTAAACGGCTTTGGAGGTAAAGAGAGGTGTTCTGGGTGGTTTCACCAGGCTTGCTGTCCCCAGCTGCATTCAAATGGAGACTCCTTCCTTCCATGGTTCACTGGGTGGGAAATCCCCACCCCTTCCCGAAGCAGCAGTGCAGGTGTGTTCTCTCTGGCAGCAGAAGCATTCAGCAATCAGCAAAGCAAACATGTTCTCTCTTTTTTTTCTCTGATCTTTTTTTTTTTTTTTTAAGACAGAGGTATCCCAGAGGGGTGGATTGATGCATGAATTTAAAAGGACAGATGGACTTGCAAACTGAAATCATCTAGGGAGTAGTCCAAAGAGGAGATAGATGGTCAGGGTACCAAGAGGCAGACGGCTGGGATGTTAGAAAGCCCTCAGGACAGGCCCACCGGATGGATCTGCTGGAGCTTTGGAAGCAAACASATCAAAAGATGCCTATGTGTGGGCAGATCTTGTCCCCCCTATTTGGCTTTTGCTCAAACTTGTTAGTGGGCCTGCAGCCTGCCATGTTTTCAATAGCTGCTACCAACCGATCGCCAAGACAGATGAGGCAGCTCTGGGCCTGGAGCAGCTGCCACTCTGACTGCTTAAAACRGTCAGGCTCCGGTCTGTCTTGTGTCTCCTTGGTTCCACACCTGTGCATGCTCAAAGGCCAGGCATCTGATGTCACTTCTGACTTGATGATAAATAGGGGAAAGCCACCCCCTACTTGTGGCCTCCTGATCATACAGGTCCTCATCCAAACCTGTTCAAGGTTTTTACCCCCACTTTCTCTCACCCCAAGGCCTTCTAGCTGCCATTCGCCTGTCGCCAGGTACGGCTCAGAGGCTCTGCTGGCTTCTTGGAATGAGGAAATACAGACCGGGCTTTAAAAGTTGGCGCAGTAGCCACTGCATAGGCTGATGCCTGGACTCATGCAAATTTGCCCTTCAATATGAGCTGCTCCTGAGGTGATCTGGCATGGTGGCTTGGWAGAGGGGAGAGGGTGGGGTGCTCAGGAGGACAGGTGGGTATAGGAAGGGTGGGGAAGGGTAGGACAACCTCTGACCCCTGGTGTCCTTTTCCCTCTCCTTTCCTTTGCTCTCTACTCAAGAGCTAAGTAGTAACTGTTACTGGGGAGAGAACTGGTTCTTACAGGGCAGGACCCCTGGCCCAGGTCCCCAGATCCTGTCAATCTAGCCTTTATGGAAGCTCAGCGGCTATAGGTGACTGTCAATTAGCAAGGCTCAACTGCTAATTCCTGTTAAATGTTAGCCCGCTGGCCTATCCTCATTTCCTATGAGCTGAGCCAATCTCATCCTTCGAGACCTTCCTCCTCAGTGACCCAGAGTGCACTTGATATGGGATTCCGCCTGCTTCCTTTTCTTCTTCTGCTTTGTTTGGAGATGAGGCTTCATGGAGCCCAAGCTGGCCTTAAACTTACCAGGTAGCCAAGGATAAGCTTGAACTCTGATGCTTTTGTCTCCGACTCTCAAGTGCTGGGATTACAGGCACGTGCTAGCACGCCCGATTTATGCAGTTCTGGCTAACAAAGTCAGGGCTTTATGTATATGCAGGGGACTTTCTTAGGCCACGAGATGAGCCCCTCGTGACTGTGATTTCATGTGGGTGTGAATAGTTTCTTCCTGTCTCTGAGCCATGGTGGATTCCCTGGCCTCCTGAGGTCATCTTTCTCTAAGAGCATTTCTGGAACGAAGAGGTGAGGCACATGGATTTCTCTGTGTTTTCCAAAACCACAAAAACTGCTCCAAGTTTCCTTGCTTCTYAGTCTATAGTGACTCTCACACTGTCTCCTCAGAGGGTGGGTCATCGTAAGGTTCAGTGGCCAAGGATTCATGGTTCTCAGTGGTGAGACCAGTAGAGGCACTCTGGAGAGAAGCACCTTCACTTTTTATTGCTTGAAGTGCAGCATGTAGTTGCTTTGCCAAGCTCTTGAAAACCCGCTCTGGCAGGATCCTCCATCTCAAGGCTGGAGACAGGCTAACAGGTACCTTGGTTACCTTGGCTTTGCCAGGACTCTGAGTCCCAAGCCTGGTGGGAGAGGAGAGACAGGAGAGGGAGAGAGGGAAGAGGAAAGGGAATAGGAGAGCAGAGAAAGGGAGGGAGGAGAGAGGAGAGCACTCTGGTGTGCGGAGGGGAAGCTACTTCGGAGTCACATCTACTGGGCACTTGGTACAGGACTTGGTCTCATCCAAGATTCTCCATGGATGATGGTTTGGTGTTGGGAGGGTGAGACAGAACTTGCTGGTGAGCATATGAAGCTGGGGACACCAGCCTGGAGCCAACTCGTCTCCCAGATGTCCCCAGGAGGGCTTACCCACAACAGAACCCATACAGACAGAAACCACTTGTTCTTTCTGGCCACTCAAATGCCCAGCTCCATGGCTGACCTGCTCACTCCCTGCACACCGTTTGGKGGTGCAGTCCTTCTGGTATCCCTGGCATCACTCTTGGGGTGCCATAGGGCTAAGTCACTTCAGAGTTAGGGATTGGACCGATTTCTCATCTCCCTTAGATGTGTAGGTGTTGGGGTCACCAGCCTAGATGAGTAGATCTAGAACAGAGTCCCAAGAGGTTCCCCTCTCTCCTATTACAGAACCCCAGGTTCCCACCTGGAATCATACATAGCCCTGAAAGGGTCAACAGAGAACTGGGGACCCGAGGCATGGARTCCACACCTGGTCCYCCACGCCTTCCAGAGAGGCCTGAAACCCCAGGAGCAAATAAGAGGGAATCACGCTGTCCTATAGCKATGTCTCCCCGCCCCTCCAGGACTGTGGGATCCAGAGCCCCCCACTGCCCACCCTGAAGACCTGGGCATCAAGMGACTCAGCCAAGCCTCACCGCCGCGAACCCACCTTCTTGAAATCCAGTCGTGTCGTCGGAGCTGTCGCGGTCCCCGCCGCCAGCCCGCGCCCGCCCTGGGAGCTCGGCTCCCGCCTCCCGAGCTCCCGAGCTCCCGAGCTCCGGAGCGCTGCGAATTCTCCGCACCCGTTCTTTTTTGAAGGGACGTTCTTTTGCGTTGCGTCAGGGCGGTTGCCTGGCGACCGCAGAGCTATTCCACCGCTAGCCTCTCGGCGCCGCCGCCCGCCTCCCATTCAAGCCGCGGCAGGTCGGCCTCCCAGCACCGCTGGTCCGAGTGCGCCCGGGTCCTAAAGACCCCCGATTCTCCCTCCCGTGCACGGTCAAGCCCAGCCAGGAACTCTCAGCAAGTCCCAGACGAAATCAAACCCAAACTTTTTTTCCCCATTAATACCAAAGCGAAGAGAGTTGTGTCCGGTCCCGTTTAACCTCCTCCGGTCTCCCTGCCCCCTAAGCATGGCAACGTGGCTTTGCCACTGTCAGCAGTTCACTGAGGGAGTGGGCAGGGAAAGCAGGCTGCATTCCACCCACGAAAGGCTTGGGTTCCTGATCCTGGCAGCAGCCACCAAGTCAGACCAACTGGCACTGGCCCGAGCGTGCCACACCACTGCAGAACTCCATCTGGGTGGGCATTTGTGGGCAGCTCTGGCTTAGTTTTTAAGTGGGGAAACTGAGATGTTAAGAGGAAAGATTTTGGGTAGTGCTGGTGGGCCTGATCCGAGCCTGTGGCCCCCTTAACCACCTGCACCTCATTCTTGGGAACTGCTGCCGCATCTGTCCTAATATTCAGGGTCAGGCCAAGGTAAGGTCCATCCCTGCTCCGTGGGCACCTGGAGCTGTTAGCACCTAGGGCCCACAGAGAACAGAAGCTGGACTGACATGCTTGTAGACTCTTAGGAGCAGCCTGATCGCAGGCTGAGGCAAGGGGTCCACACAAGAGACCAGCTTCCCCAAGAACATAAGGCCTTGAGGTGATGTCAGAAGGTGATCTCATTGTCTTAGATCAACTCCCTAAACCTGAGAGTGTGAGGCTCTTTCCAAGAGAATAAGTCCCTTTCATCTCCTCTTGTCCAAAGGCACCATCTGTCTCTTGAGTCATATTGCTATGGTTTTAAAGATGATCCTTGACCCTTCCTGCTGGCTAGAGAAACATTCGAGGTGTGACACCTGCTACCCCGTGAGTGTTCCTTGTAGGTCAGCCAATGTGGTGGCAGAGAGATGTTAGGGAATTTGCTTGAGCTCAGTGTTGGCTGAGAACCTCATGGAAGGAAGTGGTTCAACAGTAGACTGCAACATGTTCCAGGGTATGAGTGTGTGTGTGTGTGTGTGTGTGTGTGTGTGTGTGTGTGTGTGTGGTGTGTAAGATACAGGGATGCTGCACACACAGAGACAGGAAGATAAAAGCCACCTCTCTTGGGGCATAAACCTAGGACTAAAAGCCAAGGCCTTGGTTGACACTGTCACTTCTCATCACAGATCACTTGTGCCATGTTGGAAGGTCATGGGGCTCATCTGCTCGCCTGGAAGAAGCCAGAAACCTCTGTGGCTTGCATATGACCCTGGGGTGGAAATAGGCCCCTCGTACAAAAACCAGCAGGACCTGGAAAGGCAGAAGGAAGATCTGGGGCCTTAATTCCCCACGGCCTGCCCGGAGGCTTCCCTCTCAGGCTGGTCATTTGCAGCTGTATTGAGACAAGCTTGACAGAATCCATCCTCTGCTTTTTGAGGTTTTAAAATTGAAACACAAAATGCCCATCTTTCTCTGTTTCCCTGGATTGGCTCTTCACTCATCCAATAAAGACTAATTATCTTATAATTATCAGTCCCTGCTTTGGGCTCGTGAGGACCACCTTAGATAAAAAGACCTTGACCTTGCCAGGCTACCAAGGTAGGTGCTGGCACTCCTCTCTCTCCAGAGAGAGTGAGGACACCAGGTCCTGGGCCAGAGTCTATCAGCTTCCATCAGTTGCTCCTGGAAGACACTTTCCCCACCAAATGATAATACTGTGACTTTCAAGAGGAGCTGGGAACTGGTTGCCATTAGTGTATTTCTCTCTCTCTCTCTCTCTCTCTCTCTCTCTCTCTCTCTCTCTCTCTCTCTCTCCCTCTCTCTCTCTCAGAGAGGTTCATTCAGCCACCGAGGGTAGGCTCCTGTCCTGTGGGGGACCCATTAGGTCCACTTAGGGGCCAATCATCCGAGGTCCTTGTTACTAGGAAGATAATTAACCAACCATTCATGTTGTTGCTGGGGTCAGAAAAGGGCAGATGCCTGCCCAGGCCAGGTAAGGAGCTGAGTGGGTGTGGGCTAGGAGAGGCTTCAAGGAGTGCTGGGAATGGGTAGGAGRACTGGAGAGGAAGAGAAGGAACTAATTACAGAGGTCAGCCAGTTTGAGGTCAGAAACATAGGTGTCACGGGCTGAGCCGTGGTGTGTGACACAGTCCCTAGGGCAGTGGGATTAAGAAGAGAGGTCACAGCTTACCTGTGGAGCTAGCTTAGGAGCAGTGAGACAGGAGGCCTCTGATCAGGTGATTCTCCCTTCACTGGAGGCAGGCAGCAAAGGACACACAGATTCTGATTGGGCAGAGGAGGGGAGAGCATCAGCTTTGCATTTCCTAGGTGAGGATGCCAGTGGGGATAGCAGAGAGGAGGCACTCAACAGGGACTCAGGAGGTAGAAGGACCTGGGGTCAAGCCTTGGTCCTGATGGTGTTTGGTGTATGGGAGGCAGTCACCATAGTCTTTGACGTGCAGTGACTTTGTGGATGAATGGAAATGATTTCCTTGGTGTTGACTTGATTTGTGGGTAACAGGACTCCCAGGATACTTGTGGTAGCTGAATGCTGGGCTGCTCCAAATCAAGTAGCTACAGACTCAAGATGTGTCTCTCCCAGCCCTCCCCCCGCCCTTCCTTTTGCTCTACAGTCTGGATAGCAGAACCCAGGAAGTTCCTGGAGAAATAACTGTGTTTGAGGCTAGGGAGATGGTTCTGACTGTAAAGTGCTTGCCTTGGAAGAAGGAACTCCTGAGTTCAATCCCCAGAACCTGTAAGAACACCATGTGTGATGATATGTATATATACATACACACATACAAATATACACACATATATACACATGCAGGCACATACATACACATACAAACACACGAACACATACATACACACATATACCCATGTAGGCATATGCATACACATACAAACACAAGCACACAAACACACATATACACAT
>BDUI01019548.1:20070-32885 GCA_002335545.1 Apodemus speciosus
ACGCAAGGAATGAAAGGCGGCTACCCCAGAGCTCCAGAGGCTGAGCTGGCTATTCTCTCTGCCTGGGTGGGCAGGCAGGAGGATGTCCGTGGCTGAGGAGAAGAACTGCCACAGGTGGGAAGAATGATGTGGGGTGAGGATGTGGTCCCTCTCTGATGAGGACCCTTAGCCATTCCTCTGTCTGTAACCCCTGGTCGTCTCTGGATTCCCAGATGCTCCTGGAACATTCTTTTTTCAGAGAAAAGGACTCTTTACCTTACTGGATGTAACTGGGGGACTTCAGAGTGCAAGTCCCACAGACCTACCCCTAACAACAATGGCTGCGATTGGCACACACCAACTAATCCATACTTGGGGTGTGTGTGTGTGTGTGTGTGTGTGTGTGTGTGTGTGTGTCTTCTGGACATTTAGATTTTTAACTTGGAACCTTTGATTTTTCTCTTTGATTTTTTTTTTTAAAGATGCGGGAAATTTTAAAAAATGAAGTCAAGTGCCCCTGCCCCAAAGAAATAGTCACTCACATTCTTACCATCCATAGTAAACTGCCATTCATGTATTGATGTATTGGCTCTGTGTGTGTGTATGTGTGTGTGTGTGTATGTGTGTGTGTGTGTGTGTGTTTGTGTGTGTGTGCGTGTGTCTCCACAATGAACACTGTTTTTAAAAGCATGCTATAGGCTGGAGAGATGGCTCCGTGTTTAAGAGCACGTTTCGTTTTTCCAGGAGACCTGAGTTCCTTGGGGGCAGCTCACAGCGGCCTATAATTTCAGTTCCAGGGGATTCTCTGGCCTCTGGGCATCCACATTCATGTGCACATACTCCTTTCTTCTCTGTCTACATACACATAATTAAAAATGAAAATGAAATCTTTAAAAGCATGATATGGGCTGGATAAATAAGTCAGCAGTTGAGAGGGCTTGCTGCTCTTTCAGAGGAGTAGAGTTTGGTTCRGTGAGGCTCACAACTGACCACGTGTAACCATAGCTTCAGAGGATCTGATGCTCTCTACATGGACATCTGCATTCACATGACTGCACAGACACACAGACGTRCAGTCAAGGACACACACAGTGACAGGGAAAGAGATAAAGAGACAGAGGGACAGTCAGAGACAGAGACAGAAACAAAGACAGGAGAATTTTCTCAGCAATACTTTGAGGCATGACCTGAGAGCCACCAGAAAGGTACACTTGGGCTGTCGCTGAGACAATGGAGATTCTTCTTTGATGCCCATCTGCATTCTTTCCCTGAGCTATTTTCTAACTTTTAAATAAATTCCAAAACTGCTTCTCACGGGCTCTTCCAGAAATTCTTTTCTGCACCAAGGCTGAAGATCCAGTTTGAGTCTGGTCAAAGGCCTACAGGAGGATGGATAGCAGTGTGGAGCTCGGTGCCTACTTCCCACCTGTGGTTGACCATGCATACTATTCCATCATGTTCCTTCCTCTGTGGCAGGAATTTGCTGCTGCTGCTGCTGCGGGCAGTTAACMTTTCCCTCCTGGTGGCCAGTCCAGGTGTTCTGGCCTCCATGCTGTGGTCTCCTCCAGCCTCCATCTACTGCTCCAGCACGACTTCCCTCCCATCAGGGCCGTAACTAACCACACGCATCGGGCCAGTAGGACCCATTGCGCTGACTTGTTACCAAGCTGCCTCCCCACATAGTCTGGCTAGGAGAGGAGGACAGAACCCCAGTGGCATTCTCATTTCCCTGGCTGCCAGTGAGGCTCAACATCTACATCATTGTTTTTGCACAAATGTCCAGGTCCCTCAACATTCCTTCATTTTTCTTTTCTCCACTAGGTTAAAGTGCCAATATTTTATTTTAGTTATTTTACTTAACTTATATTAGTATAAGCCTGGATCATTCCATTCAGTTCCATCAATCTGGTTATTTCTAAGTTAGTTGATGCCACGTTATTTTAACTGTGACGTCATAGCCTCTCGCCAGCCATTCTTTTTCGAAGCATGGTGGCAATTTTGTTTGCTTACTGTGGGTGGGAAAACTGAAGCTCAGGGTTAAAATGATTTGCCCACAGCCTGTCTCAGCTGTTCCCAAGGCAGAAAGGATCTTTCTACAGGGCCATACTTTCTCCTGTCTGCTCTTATTACCCCAGTTCCTGCTACCTCACGTCATGCATTATTGTGTGCTAGATAATAGCCAAGCTTGGTTCTCCAGCTTTGCCATCAGGATTGAAAAGGCTATGTCCATGGTGTCTCCAACCAGGACACCCACGAGGCGCTTGTAGACCCACTAGGCGCTTGGAGACCCACGAGGCACTTGGGAACACCGGGTGGACAACCTTCTTGTCTCAGCCTCAGGAGAACTAGGTTGCTAAGTGACTGATCTGCTTTTCTCTTCTAGACACTGATGGCTCAGCCTGTGTGTGCTCTCCACTCTGGGCTCTAGAAGACCCAAAGTTAGGAGTGTCCCCTCAGCCAGCAAAGAAATTTTCCAGGAGGCAGTGGTATGTTAGCCTTCTCTTCCATGTTTCTTAATCTTTTCACTCTTATTTCCCCTTTTGATTTGTTCTCTCAACTCTGTCCTTTTGGGAAATGTGTTCTTCGGTGTGCTGCACAGGGTATTTTGTTAATGCACAAAGCAACGAAGTGACCCGTGGACAAGAAATGAAGGTGAAATGTCCTGTCTGGCAGGTACAAAAGGCTCAAAAGCCCAAATAGTTAATCAGGAGGTTACCATTTGCTGCTGGGGCATCCAGGATTCTGCCCTTAATGGGGAAGTGGCCCCTCCTCTCCTAGGGAAAATCCACCAGTGCCAATTCCTAAAGCCACCATGCCTGCCCAGCCCAGCCCCGTCCCTGATCTAGCCTATTCCTTTAAGTGCTGGGTGTCCTTGTGGAATGGCCCTGGCTTAGTATTTACTCCTGCTCTGGGAAGCCTCCTAGGCACTGAGGCCTGCAAGAGTTTGTAGTGACTGCACCCCAGCTCACCAGGGTGGGCTCTGCAGCCAGGGTGTCCCCTGGGCTCTCAGGACTGCTAGCTGAACTTTACAAGGCAGCTGACCTTTAAGTTACTAAGAAAGCTTAGTTTGCAGCGAGCTGCTCAGCCTTCAGATTRGATGCTCCTGGCTCTGCTGCCCTAAAACCGGTCATTAGTGGGATTGTGGAATGGAGGTCTGGAAAGGGTTTTCCAAGAAGCAAATGTTGGAGAGAAGAGGACTGGATTGCAGATGGGAAAGCCTAGTATTTTGTTTCGTGCAACTGCTCCCTGGCTTTAAAGAAAACGCCTCTTGCTTAACCCTGCAGAATGGGAGCGGTGAGACCAGGATATGACGATTCTTTCAGCCACTCGACAGTTGTGATCAAGTTCCTCAGTATGACTATTGGAGGCGACTACAGGACCAGTGGCAGGAGAGACATCGCCATACCTTCTCGTGTGTCTTAACCTTTTACTCTAGTGTATGAAGACAGGCGCTGGCATCTGCTAAACCAATCAACAGTCTCTTTACAGGTCCCTCTAGGGGCTAACAAGTGCAGTGAAGAAAAAACAGTGGTCACTGGAGAGGGGAAGGAGAGCAAGAGAACTGGTCAGAGGAGGTGACTATCTCCTGGGGACTAGTCATGGAGATGGGCAGAGGAGGGACTGCACACAGCTGGCTGGAAAGGGACTCCTGGGATCTGATRCCTAGGGCAGGGAGTGTAGAGGACTCTACTCTCCAGATGCTRTGGCTGTCCCTTAGGAAATAGCTAGTCCTCCCGAGTGAGGCTGAGATGAGCCTGGGGTCTGCAGGAGTATGTAACCAGGAAAGTCCCCTGGGAGGATTTAAGGTAAGGTGGGAGCACCAAAACCAGATTCTGGGACCTCTACTACTCAGCTGAAGTTCCAGCTTTGTCCCAGAGGTGGGTTTCTGAGTGAGTACAGGCAGTTCCCCTGCCCAGGAAGAGCCTTGGCTTACTGGCTATTGGCAGTTGGAAGGGAGCAGGTTGGCAGGCCTCTGCTAGAAAGCAGTGTTACCAGAGCCTGCAGTCACAGGCCARAAGGGGCCCAGGGGAGAGTCACCTCTCACATACATTAAGGGCCACCATGCTAGGGACCGAAAATCCTTAGAAGATAAATGTTAGCATAATCTATATTCTCTCTCTCTCTCTCTCTCTCTCTCTCTCTCTCTCTCTCTCTCTCTCTCTCTCTTTCTTTCTTTCTTTTAGGTTTTTTGAACAGTTTTTTTTTTTTTCTGTATAGCCTTGGCTGTCCTGGAACTCACTCTAGATCAGGCTGGCTTCGAACTCAGAAATTGGCTTGCCTCTGCCTCCCAAGTGTTGGTATTAAAGGCGTGCGCCACCACCGCCTGGCCATAATCTACATTTTAAGACAAGGAAAATGTGCTTCAGGCTGGCTAGGCAGCTCCAAGCTATTAGCCTCTAAGAAATCCATAAGGACTCATGTGTAAGGACTTGTGATATTTAAAAGACATATCAAACATTTGAGGGCCAGCTACTTAGCAGAATCATTGTCACAAGAACCCCATGAAGAGCTGGTTTCTGTTATCTCAATTCTAAGACGAAACTGAGGTTCAGGCAATTGGGGGACACAGTGGGACTCTCGCAATTGGCCAGTTTATAAACTGGGACCTCAGCTTTACATGGCATGGCGCTGAGGCCTGCTGCCTCCCTGCCGAATTCAGCCACTTCCTGTGTTTAACAAACACCTTTCCAGAGACTCCATCCTGGTGTTCTCTTTTGCTCCGTGGGGCTCTGAGGATTGGGAAGTATTGAAAATTAACTCAGTTGGTCAAACTAACATTTAAGAAATGAAACAAGGATGAGATGATGTCAGCTTGGGAGATCCCACCCCTTGTTTACCCACGAAGCAATGATTTCACAATGACCACAGATGAAAATAGGTCCTGGGAAGCCAGGGAGCACAGGGTGCATTTTGGGTGCATTGTCCTACAAGCTCAGTGCCGAGAGGTTTCTCCTTGGCTGTGACTTTCTTCCCTGGGTGAGAACCGAAGTGCGGGGACCCACTGAGGAGTCAGGTCATGGTCCTTCACAGCTTTTGCCTCTGGGTGCCAATGCTAACCCCAAGCTGCGAAGGCTGCTTGGAACCTACCCCACTGTGCTTCCTTAGAGCTAAAGCTCTCACTCTCTGTCCCTTCTGGGACTTTCCAGCACATGCTTAGGAATGTGAGTGTCACAGCTTGGGTGCCTGTCTAGTGGGCCTATTGCCACCAGTGCCCACCTATCAAACCTGGGGTTGCTGACTTCCCTGAGAACACAGAGATGGGCACAGCATCCCTGTACATTAGGAACCAGGCATTTCCCACACCCCACTTATCCAGTACCCTTGAGCTGACTCATAGGGAAAGCTTTTTTCCTACTAAAGACAGTTCACCAGTTAGGAAGAAGTACATGCCCCTTCAAATGTGCAAATACCAACACAAGGCTAGAACAAATACACCTGCACACACTCACTAGCGTTCTCGCAAGTGCCCACATGCGTGTATCTGTACATAAAACATGTACCACCGCAGGACACAACAAACTTCCAATTGAACAAGTTTTTATCTTCAGGTTGCCTGTCCAATAATTCAAAATAATGTTCTTTTTAAAGAAGCTCATCCAAAAAATATACACAGCTCAACAGTATTAGAAAAAAAAAAGTACTTAGATAAAATTCAGAGTTCAACAGAAAGATGGAGTAAAACAGAAGAATTCTGGAACTGAAGAATAGCAAGAGTAAAGTGAAATGTTTCCTTACAACCAATCCCCAGCAGACTTCACCAGGCTGAAGAATCAGCAAATATTTGGAGCCATGCAGTCAGGGGAGGAAGACAACACGGCAACTCTCAGAGGAACTGCATCAAGCAGGCCCGCACACACATTGTCAGAGCCCCAGAAGGTGAGGAACGCACAAAGAAATGATCGCCAAAAGCTTTCTAAAACTTAGGAGAAAATAGGGGTCCATATGAAGATCAAAGGACCCCAAATAGGACCAATCCAAAGAAGACCGACTCAAGACTCATAATCAAATTGTTAAAAGCCAGAGGTAGAGGGAATTCTGAAAGGAATGAATGCAGGCACACACAAGGGGACCCCATTACACTATAAGCAGCAGCCCAGCCGTCTAGGAGACCAGAGATGAGATAGTCAAAGAACCATCATGAATGTGTGAAGTTCCCATCAAACAGCCGGGAGGACACTGCGGAAAAGATTCTCTTAACCCTCCACTGCTCTCTACTCCCTGCGGCCCACAGTTTCCTCCAATCCCCATGAAACTAGCTTGCATTTTTTCATACAAAGTGATTTTTATGCTAGTCCTCCATCTTTCAAATGTAGGCACAGGCCTGGCTTGTGGCTTTCCTGTTTCAGTTTTGTTAATCCACAGACATCCTCTTTATTGCTTATTATTTTTTATAGCGCTGGGAATCAAACCCAGGGCCTGTGTATGATAGGAAAATTCTTTTAACCACAGAGCTATATCCCCAGCCTATTTGTTTGTTTATTGTTTATTGTTTTGTTTTGTAAAAGATTTATTTATTTCCTGTATGTGAGTACACTGTCGCTGTCTTCAGACACACCAGAAGAGGGCATCAGATCCCATTACAGATGGTTGCGAGCCACCATGTGGTTGCTGGAAATTGAACTCAGGACCTCTGGAAGAGCAGTCAGTGCTCTTAACCACTGAGTCATCTCTCCAGCCCTGTTTAGTGTTTATTTATTATAACTTTCATTTCTCTGTAGAGAGTACCTATTTGCTGACTCTTATTGACATGAAATGTAACACTCTACATCTTTGAGGATATATCCCTTTAATTCCATGAACGTGTCTATAGTAACTGCTTTGAACTCACAGGCTTCCTTGATGGCTTTGCATTATTTTCTGGTCACTTTGTTTTTTTTGTTGTTGTATTTCAGTTTTGTTTTGTTTTTTTTTTTTTCTTTTTCTCATGTCTGTAACTTATGATGGAAACTGGGCATTGCATTGCAATGCTTGTGGTTTTGTTTGATTCTCCTGAAAGTTACTAGTGTTTTGGTTTTAGGAACCTATTTGGAACTAGTTTATAAAATGAGCCCCCTGCAGGGTGCATAGACACTAGTATCTCTACCCAGTGTAGATAAAGCATTTATTTGAATTTTTAAGACTTATTTTTTTTATTACTTTAAATTTGTATTTGTGTGTGTGTGTGTGTGTGTGTGTGTGTGTGTGTGTGTGTGTGTGTGTGTGTGTATGTTCAGGCACCTGTGGAAGCCTGAGGTCTTGGATCCCCCTGGACTTGCAGTTTTGAGCCACCAGACATGGAGCTGGAAACCAAACTCAGGTCCTCTGCAAGAGCCTCCAGTACTCTTTGCCCCTGAGCCATCTCTCCAGACCCTTTACTTTACTTTGTAGTTGGGATCCCCCAGGGGCTAGTCTCTTTCTGCATTGTAAAATAATCCTTTGAACAAGGTCTTGCTCAGACACCTTGCACAAGAAGCCCTCCACACTCCGCTGCCCAAGCTGGGTGTGGCTGGAGAAGCAAGCCCTCTCATCTCCCTTTGAGCTCACTTTTGGCTGTACTCTCTTGTGTCTTCCCCACCCCAGCCTCGGTCATACTTGTTTCAGCGATTCACTGGGTGTGTAAAGAGATTTTAGTATCTTGGCTCTACCTTGCCTGAAGGATCTTCTGATTCTGGCTGCGTTTCTTTTCTCCCTGGATCAAAGCTATAACTTTAAGCCAGTAAACTTGTAGTCTTCCCAACTTCTTGTCTACAACGGAATGCATAGTCTTTAATCCATAAACTGCAGGTTCACTTCTCCACCCCCAAGACCAAACCTGCTTCCTCTACTTAGTGCAGTTGCTGGTTTTCATTGGCCTGTGGACCAAGCCTACCGCAGGTAGCAGCAAACCTATGATTTTCCTTATTCAAAATAGTACCCTGCGTGCTAGGCAGCACAATAAGGCCACAGACTAGTGGCCAATCTAGCACAATAGAAGTTCTTAATGGTTGAGCATTTTCACATGAACTGAAAGTTATTCTTTGTATTTGTTTAGTTGACAGTTTTGTCTGATATGATACTTGTTGCCGCTAAAGGGGACTAATGTTCTCATGTTCACCTTTGAAGTGAATCTTGGCTTAGATTATCTAAATGTTTTTAACTTGACTATTCTATTGCTTACATCTTTTGATTTTAATTATAGAGTTGTTATCAGAAGGTTGGCGTAGAGTCATGGAAAGAGAGCCCTGAGATTTGCATAAGTCACCTCAGATGCACAAAAATAAATGGGGAAAATGACTGAGGGAGGCAGTCAGGCTGAGCACGGAACCCAGAGAGTCAGCGTGAAGGTCTGGTTTCAGTCCTGCCCGACAAGACCTGTTGAGGCTCCCTAACTTTTGACAGAGCATACAGTCTAAGCTGATGCTCACCCCTTACCATCTCTCCCCTGGGTCTTCTCCCCAACAGCTTTCTCAGGGGCCCTGTGACTTTGTGAGGGTGAAAATAGCTGAAATTAGCTTTCGCTTCTGCTCAGACATCTGAAGCCAACATCATTTCCCTGTTATTTTCTGAGTGGTTCCTGGAATCCATCTGTGCGTGCGTGCGTGCGTGCGTGCGTGCGTGCGTGCGTGCGTGTGTGCGTGTGTGTGTGTGTGTGTGTGTGTGTGTTTCCAATATCTGTGTAAACAGAAGGGTGAGTTTTTCTCAGACTATACCAAGGCCAAGGCCATAAGCAAATTGGAATCTCTCTACTCTCAGCAAACTCTCCCATCCCTCCCACTCTGCCTCTGGGCAGTCGAGCCAGTGTCAGAGGAAGCTGGTTCCAGGACTCCCTTCCTGTTCTCCCAGCCTCAGTCAGGTTCAAGTGCACACACAGGTTCAAGTCCAGACATTCTCTGTTCAAGATTTGGGAAGATAGTTCAATTGGCAAAGTGCTTTTATTGCAAGTAAGGGAGCCAGATCTGGTTCTCAGAACTTGCTATAAAATAAAATAAAATAAAATAAAATAAAATAAAATAAAATAAAATAAAATAAAATAAAAGCTGGTATGTAATTATGATTCCAGCCTGTAGAAAGCAAGAGACAGGAGGATTCCTGGGACTGACTAGCCAGCCATCTTATCCTGCTTAGCAAGTTTAAAGACAAAACCTTGCCCAAAACAAAACAACAAAAAACCAACAACAGCAAAAACCTCATACCTGAGGAATAATTTCTGAAACAGTCCTTTGTCTTCCACACACAAGTGCCTATTTGTTGCAGCTGAACACTCCAGCTGTTTACTCTAACCTAAAAACTGTGATAGGAACTTTTATACATGTTCCTATCAAACCTTTAGGGACAAGCAACAGCCCATAGAACCAAGAGCTCCAAGTCCCACTGCAAAGAGCTTCTGACCGCTCTTTCCTACAAGGATGTGCAGTGAACATTCTCTTAGCCCTAAACTCCCAGAAAGGATGTTCCACATGGGTTGTGATGTAGAAACTGGCAGACTGATGATATAATCTCTCAAGGCTCCTAGACATTAAAGAGAAAGGAAGGTCTGCCCACTGCCCCTTGAGATGCCTGGATGAGCAAAGTGACCAGCCACAATGTCTTCTGGGCCAGCAGGTCCTCTCAACAGCCTTCCTGGCCCCATTTGCCCCTCCACTGATGTAGGAAAGGATACACCCAACCATGGTGCCTCAGTCCTTCCCTGTCACTTCACTGTCTCTTCTCTGAGCTTTTACTGACAGGCAAAATGATCAGTTAAAGAACCTCTGAGATTAGATTCACACGCTGGCGACAACACCGTCAAAGGCAGAGGGATTTGTATGTACTGAGCATTGAGTCCGTATGCTCCGGTCAAATCTGTTCTGTCACTGAATGCTCACACCATCCTGTGACCTCACTAATATTAGCATCATTTAAAAGCAAAGCAAAACCAACGGACTGAGAGGACCCCGCCCTAGTTCCCACAGGTGGCCCAGATAGAACCGTCAGAAAAATACTTCCTGGAGATAGTGGGAGGTATCTTGACCCTAACAAGCCAACTGAGAGAAAACACCAGCCACGTGGTGAACCAAAACCCATGAGAAAACTCTGGGGTGGCAGAGGGGCATCATGACCAACACGGCTTAAGGTCAGGTGCCCATGGAACTTCCTCAGAAACGCCTCCGGGGCTGGGGAGCCAGACGTCTCCAGAAGACGTAGCTGGAGGGTGAAGCTCACATTGGGCTGCTCCTTGGGGCTGTTGATGGAGGTCTGATCACAACGGTGGCGCACACACCTCTGCGTGCTGTTAGCAGGAAGCCACAAGCCACCAAAGCTGACTGAGATGAGAAGGAAGAATCCATCTGGCGATGGCATTGGTTTTTCTTAACTGGGTCCAGAGCTTCTGGTTGCCTCTAGAAGGCTCTTCAACCACATGCACCCTAGGATCTGAATAGCTATGTCGAGAAGCTACTGAAGCCCTGCAAGGTAGGTCTGTAAGCTGGCGTCTGGGCAGCTCATTTCTCTATACAGCGTGAACAGTGCTCTGAGGCCCGTGGGATGGGTAAATGGGCAGGAACATGGCTATGGCTGTTACGGATAGAATTCTTGTGTTCCATGAAGAAGGAACTCACCTGTTTGCTCCTGAGAGGTCTTTGGATATATCAAAGCTCACCCATCCAAGGCAGATTGTGTGTCTGCGGCTACAAGATGGGAAGAGCAGTGAAGGTCCCCTAGAGGACATGAGATGTGGGAGAAGATGACTGGAGGACATACAGACCAGCAACGGGGCCTAGAGGCACGTTCCCCAGCCTGCTAGAAAGGTAGCTGGAGCCACTGTGCAGAGCCCAGCGAGGTCGACGTTAGCATATGTACTGTCTGGCTCAAGGTCAAGGTGTCTGCTGGTTACTCTCTCTACTTTGTTTTTAAATGAATTTGTCTGGCTTTTCCGGTATTCAGGGGGTGGGTGATGGAATTAAGATATATTTTGTTAGTAAAGGTAACTCAAGGAAAGAATAGTTGATAACATGTTTTGAAGGGATGTTTAAAAGCATCTTAGATTTGGGCTAGGGAGAGAACTCAGCAAAGTGTTTGGCTTGAAAGAATAAAGAGTTTGATCCTCTAGCACACAGGTGAAAAACCTCAGTCCTAGGGAGGTGGAGAAGGAGAATGCCTGGGTTCACTGGGCAGCTAGCTGCACCTACCCTATGCTYTCCACCTCAGTGAGAGATCTAAAACAAACCAACAACTATCAAGATCCCAAGGTGGATAGGTCCTGAGGAAAAACACCTATGCATATGCACACACGAACACACACACACACACACACACACACACACACACACACACACACACAGGCGATGTTTGAAGCATTGACAGCTTCTCTTTTCACTTTGTAATTGGCCATTGATTTCATCCTCTGTGGCTCACACCAACAAAAATCCAGTGTCGCTAATGATCTGGAACTGTGGGGCATTCTCTTGCCGTGTCTGCAGGAGGGAGGGCTAGTTCCCATGACCTGACAGGGACCTGAGCCTCCAGTATGAAAGACAGAGACAGTAGTTATATAGGAGACAACAAGACAGATCAAGGTTAGCCAAGTTACCAAGATCAACTTTACTAGGGACAGGACACTGTGAACTTCTGCCACCACGCACCTCATTCCTCAAACCTGCAACACAGCACAACCAGAGGAAAAACCATATAGGTCCAAACTACAGGGCGTTCTACAATGTATAAACCCCCAAGACTGGCAGGATCACAGAAAAACAAAAACAAAAACAAAAACAAAAACAGGTGATAAAGTTACAGGTCAGTGTCCCTGGTTCCATTGTGCCAGTCATGTATATTAATTCTGGTGAGTGCCTTTTTCTACAATTCTAGAATTTCTTCAAAGTAGAAAGTTCAAAAAAATTGTACTCATCTTGCCTCAGAGCAGGAGTGGTCACAGGATGAGGGCTCGCAAGGAAACTCATCTTTGAACCCTTTGGAACACAGGAGGCCTTCGCCTCCCTTTCTCTTCAGCCATCTGTCTATTCTAGGATCACATCGTGTTTCCTGCTCCTTACCGTATTTTTCTTCTGTTTGTTTTCCTGTTGGATGTACATTTTTTGAGCCACCCCTGTATCAGGGGCTATGGGGCTAGGCCCAGCCTGAGCTGCTCTACATTACTCACAGTCTAGTGTGGACTCAGCCTCAGAAAGGAAGTAGGAGACGGAGAAAGAGGCAATGGGGCACCTAGACCTACACACAGTGCCTCTCATCCAAATGGGGCCAGTCATCCTTTGGGGTCCACTGTCCTTCAGGAATCCATGGCTAGCCTGACAGGGCAGATGCACTTCCCACAAAAGTGATGGCTCTGCCAGATGAGCGATGCCCCAGAAGCTGGAGAGGAAGGAAAAAGACTGATAGATTTGCAGAAAGATGACACATAGATTATCAAGCAGAACAGCGGGGATTACAACCTAGCCTGAGGAAGCTTCCCACCAGTGTGGTTTATGTTGTGCTGTGTTATCTTACGCTGGCGCCCTCTCCTACTTTCTCATGGAGAACCCCTTTCTCCTGATTCATAGAGCCATTGCTTACAATGCTCCAAGCCATCTTGTATTCCCATGAACAGGAGCATCTGCTGAGCTCTGCCTTGCYTCTACCAGCCTCTTTAGACCTAAGCCCTCTGGGACAGGGACAGCTTTGATCGTCCAGCTGGGTCCTAGTACCCAGCCTGTTGCCGCCCATGAAAGGTGCTGTGTAAGACTCCCTTTCCTTTTTTCTATTTCTCTCCTTCCTTCCTCATTTCGCCCTTCTACTCTCCTCCCTTTCCCCTTCCTCTCCTTTCCCTTCTCTTCCTCTTCCCTCCCTTCCCCTTCCCTTCACCTCTACAGCTAGGAGTTGGTCCTAAGTTCTCATACTTGCTA
>BDUI01019556.1:0-10563 GCA_002335545.1 Apodemus speciosus
AAAGAAAGAAAGAAAGAAAGAAAGAAAGAAAGAAAGAAAGAAAGAAAGAAAGAAAGAAAGAAAGAAAGAAAGAAAGAAAGCAAGCAAGCACATAGGAAGCCTGGTTTTTCATTTTCACCTAACCAGATTGGCAGTTTTTCATACTCATAGATTATGGGTTTATTTACTTTCTACCATTTATAATACATATACAAAATGTGTATTGTTGTGCTATGTCTGTTAGTGGTGAAGCTTTAAGTCAACAAAGGGATGTTTATTAGTAATTAAGTTTTGGAGAAATTATATATTATATTATAATATATATATATATATATAATATTAGCCCATTACCAGGTGAACAGTTTGCAATTATTTTCTCCCATTCTGTACATTGTCTCCTCACTCTTGTTTTTTTTTCAAGTTTATTATCTTTGATGTGAAAATCACTTGTTTTTTTCCTTTTCTGTGTTTTTCAAGTCATAGCCCCAAAGTCATCACTCCAACTGGTGTCATAGAGTTTTTCTCCATGTATTAGCGTTAGTTACTTTGCTGTTGCTGTTGTGCTGCATCATGGTGAGATAACTTCCGGAAGGAAGGTTTTATTTGGTCTTACGTTTGCAGAGGGTTATGAGTCCATGAAGTAGAGCAGAGGCATGGGACGGTGACATGGCAGCTGGAGCAGAAGCACTCTTCAAACCACAAGCAGTAAGCAGAGAGAGTGAACTGAAAATGGTGCAAATCTTTAAACTCTTGTTTTTCAAAGATTTATTTATTTATTATATGCAAGTACACTGTAGCTGTCTTCAGACACACCAGAAGAGGGTATCTGATCTCATTGCAGGTGGCATGTGGTTGCTGGGACTTGAACTCGGAACCTCCGGAAGAGCAGTCAGTACTCTTAACCACTGAGCCATCTCTCTAGCCCAAATCTTTAAATTCTTAAAGCCCACCTTCAGGCACATACTTCCTCCATCAAGGTTCCTCCTGAACCTACCCAAACAGTGCCACCAACCTGGGTCTAATATTCAAATGCTGACACTGTGCTATATATCTCTAAGCTCAGCACTTGAGAGACAAGAGTCATGAAGACTGCCACAAGTTCGAGGCCAGCCTGGTCCACATAGTGAGTTCCAGGCCAGGCAAAGATGTAAAGTAAAACCATGGCTCCAAAATAAATAACTAAATAAAATAAAAACTTTCACTGGTATTTTATATTTTTCAATGCACCGATCTACATATTTATTTCTAAGTATGTTCACAACTGTGAGATAGCTTCTGTGAAATCTTTCACCAATTATTTCCTGTCAGTGTGTCAACTTATTACTGATTTTTGCATATTGATTCTGTGTCCTGTCATTTTACTGTACTTATCAGCTCTGACAGCTTCTGGTTAAGTATTCTGAAAGATTATAAGATGATATTATCTGGAAACAAGGAAATTTTAACTTATTTTTTCCAACTTCTGTCATGCCAAAATATGGCTTAGCCACAATCACTGTGACACAAGCCAAGATCTTATTCTACATCAATGTGATGAAGGAAAGAAACACCAAAAGAACAGTATAGATGAGTAGCAAAGGATCTTACTTCATTCCTAAAAAGAGGTCAAATGGGTGCATATGTTCAGTTTTCACATTAAATTGACCATCTGGGACTAGAACTGGAACATCTCATCACATGGTATTCACACATTAAATGCATGTGGTGTCAGAGGATAGGATTATGATCCTTTAAAAATAGTGTTGTCAACTACAGCATATGTCTCTAGGTTATTAATCACTAACTATATAGGTAGCAATTTTAAAATGAAAAAAGGAAGACAAATGAACTCCAACTTTTTTATTTTCTCTGTTATAATCAGTAAGAAAACAAACACCAATTTTGTTATACATCAACATTTTCAAAATACATCATTGAACAAGAGGACCAAGACCAAAAATTCAGAAATTCACGTGTGAGCATTGGCCCCTTTGCACAGCTTTCAACGGCTAATAAAGAGAAACCACACTGGAAGCAGGATTCAGTAATTAAGGAAAGCTCTTCTCATCCAGAGGTCTAGAGGCCAGCATTGCTTCTTACAAATAATTTTTTTTTTTTTTGGTTTTTTTCGAGACAGGGTTTCTCTGTGTAGYCCTGGCTGTCYTGGAACTCACTCTGTAGACCAGGCTGGCCTCGAACTCAGAAATCCACCTGCCTCTGCCTCCCAAGTGCTGGGATTACAGGCGTGTGCCACCACCACCCAGCCTAATGTGACTGTTTCTATTGATGAAACTCTAATGAGTTCTTACCCATTTGTTATTAGAGTTGTAATTACTCTGCTGTAATTATTTTGCAGGATTTGTTTTTTTAGGGTGGGGTGAGATAGGCAGGGTCTCGTGTAACCCAAGGCTGTCTTCAAACTAATTATATAGCCAAGTGTCTTCTAGTCTCCATATCTTGAGTTCTGGGATTACAGGCAGGAGTCACTATGCCCCATTTATGCTGCTCTGGAAACTGGACCTACAGCTTCATGCTAGGCGATTACTCTATGAATTGAGCTAAGTTTCCAGCCCCTTTGCAGCATTCTTAATGCATAAGTGACAACCAAGAAGTTGATGGGTTTTCATATATGTAAACACACTGCTTTGCAGACTGATGGGTACCTTTTAAGTGTTCTTCACACCACCTTTCAATATATTTCTCCCTTCTGGTCCTTTTTTTACTGGTTCCCTTTCTCTTCTTGGCTTGGCAACATTCAAACATTTCCACCCAAGAAGTGGCCAGTTGTCTGGATCCCAGCCAACAGTGGAAAACTTTCCTTGGGCCTTACTTCCTCCTGTATCTGGAAATAAGCCAGGTCGTCTCAAGGATCTTTCATTGTAATTGCACACAATCTCTAAGATAAGATCAGGGGTATCCAGTAAAGTACTTGAAGACTGGAACACTGAATAAGTTGCAGAGACTTCTTCTGCAGTGTGCAAATTACTTGAGGATGGGAAAATAGTATGCATAAATTTGAAAAGTAATGAGAAGAAAAAACGTCCCTCCTTAATTCCTCATTTGCCTGACTGAACCCAGGTGGTCATTTGTTGAGTTTCCATTTCTGCCTCGCTCCTACCTACCCACCCCTTCCTTATTGAAGCAAGCTACTTAGAGTGAACCTTTGAGCTCTGGTGTTATCTTTCTTCTGTCTACATGCCTCAGTATATACCACTGTAATATAGCCATAAAAGTAGGGGATGTGTCCTTTTCTCAGCACCCAGAGAAATAACAAACATTTTTTTTCAAGAGAAAAATGCCTTTAATATGCTATTAAGAAAAAAAATTCAGGATTTTCAGAGTCTAGAGAAATGGAGAAACATCAATAGCTTTACAGCAAGAAAGGGCAGCTTCCATGTAAATGTGATGGCTACCACCAAAGATGTGTCTTTCGTGTATTAGGAATGAGGTTGGACTTATTACTGCAGACAGATCACCATCTGTAGGTAGAGAGGTCCTCATAAGTATTCATACTAGCCTTATTTTCTATCTTTGGAAAATGACATGATGCTCACACCTCATTTTGCTCATCAGTAAAATGGGTGATTCCTTATAATGTRTTGGAAGGAATATCCTTCCAAGAGGTCAGGTCAGAAGTGGAAGGTTTTTTCCCTAAATCTTCCGGCACAAATTGATATATCCTCCATAGGGGCCACGGAGCCAGAAACCCCTTTTCTGACATTTCCTTAAGGGATGGGAAGATACAATTCTTATTTTCAGTCCCCAAACAGGTAATTGTGACACCTCGTCTTTCAAAGGGAGATTTAATCTTTGTCCATTTTGATGTGTGAACAGTGCACTGTACCAACACAAAAGCTCCAGGCCACCCTGCTCACTACAGCACCTTTGCTTGCCCAGACCGTGCTTCTAAGTGGTGAACTGCTTCCTTTGAGAATGCAAGGGTGCCGGGTGGTGGTGGCACACGCCTTTAATCCCAGCACTTGGGAAGCAGAGGCAGGCAGATTTCTGAGTTCAAGGCCAGCCTGGTCTACAGAGTGAGTTCCAGGACAGCCAGGGTTACACAGAGAAACCCTGTCTCGAAAAAACAAACAGAGAGAGAGAGAGAGAGAGAGAGAGAGAGAGAGAGAATGCAAGGGTGTTTGTTCTGTATGTTGAATATCTGTCTTGCTAGCAACTCAGTTAATCCGACCTATATCCTATATCGTTCTAGTCTGACTTCATTGTTTTGACAAGATTTGAAATAGATACATCTTCTAAGTTCTATGGTGAGGTAATTGATAGCAGGTGAGTATTATTCAAGGGGAGAAATAATCCCCATTTAATTAACCAATGGCAATAGATTTGTAATCACCTCCTGATGCTTTTTATTACAAAGTTAGCGTGTAAGAAAACTGGTTGTTTTTTAATTACTCCCCCCAAAGATACCTCCAGATAGAGAAATTTATGTTTACCTTACTCCTACCCCCTAAAAAAGACCAAAATCAAATAACAAATACAAGAGCATATGCACAAAAAAGTTTCTGATATTGTGAACAAAGTTTCAAGGGCTCTTGAAAGGCTTAAAGTCTAGACTTTAAGGAGCAAAGCTTATAACACAGCTTGCTGCCCAGCCCCCACATGACAACATGGAATAAGAGTTGTCTGGGGATGGTTTCTGAATATTAGAGTCTTCTGAAATATCTCCAACTCATCGTGTGTCTATTTGTTTGGAATTGTGTCTTAGAAGGAATTATATCCAATCTCAACTGCCCTGCTGTTATCTTAAGAGGCCAAAGAGACGCTGTAATAGGGAGGATGCTTTGGTTTCTCTGCTCCTGTTTCATTCTGAAACTATGACCTGCTGTATCTCAATTGGCTGAAATGCACGGACAGCAGATGGGGTGGTGAAGAAAGCGTTAGGCAGTTCCCCGGGGCTGATGGAGCCAGAGTCACTTTGCACGGACCCTCCACTGTTCTCAAACTGGGAGATTTTCTTTTTGATCATCTTCCTCTCCTTGGCTCTGCGATTCTGAAACCAGATTTTCACCTGAAATACAAAATGCCTTATGCTTAATGGGGACAACACCCTAAGTGTAATCAACACAGTGATGGCGGGTCTTACAAGGCTCCTTCATGCACATCACTTCATTTGAGCCTTAGGGTAACTGTGTGAACTATACCCATTTTACAGGTTCGAAAACACTGTGGCTCAGAGAGGGCAGATGTTTTGTAAGAAATGAGACTGAAGTCATCAAACCTAGGACTTCTGAGTCTGAATGCAGAGCTCTATATATTACAACCCACTTGCATCCTCTGTTACCCAAGTAGAAATAATTATATAACGATGCTGAGGACTGCTGATGAAAGACAAAGATTTAAATAGCAACTGTGATTGCAGTTGGTCATTAAGAGAAGTTTCCTTATATTAGAAAGTTAACACCTAGAACTGGGTGAATAAGGTCATGAAATACCATCTATTTCTTGTTGGAAATTAACACAAGAATGGTATTAATGAGCCTATATGTGGTTGGAATGTAAACTGCTTGAGATAAGGATTAATGGATTTTATATTTCTAGACTTTTATGATTCCAGCATCACTCCTAGACTTAGGGAAAATTTGCCAGGTGCTCATGTAATTGCCAAGTCTGAATGAGTAGAGATTGCTAACCTTTGCTGTAACTTGATCTTCACTGAGTATTGCCAGTAAGCTAAATTCGGGGCAAGCATCATAACATCATACAGACCAGAGAAGATTACATTTCCTATTTTGAATAACAGAAAAGCTCCATCCGTGGAACTGCACACTAGTTTGACTGATAGGAATCAGACAGCAACCATAGTTGTGAAATTTTCACGTTTCACATTTGTTAGTACTACCTGAGGGACATTTGACTTGATTCTTGAATTATATTGGACTTTTAATCTCTTTGTACCTCTCTGCTCAATCTCTTGCTCCCAGGCCCACATGATACCCACCCATTAGATAGTTAATAAATCCTCTGGCCAATGATACAACATAGGGTGAGTATGGGTTTAGGAGCACTTAGAAAAGCATCTGTCTTCTGTTTTGCTATTTCCTCCAAACCCTAGCCGATTGAAATGACTATGTGGGAATGTTTGATAATACCTGTCTCTCAGAAAGGCCCAGGTTAACTGCCAGCTCTGACTTCCTCCGGATGGTGATGTATCTATTGCAGTGAAATTCCTTTTCCAGCTCCAGCCTTTGATGATCTGTGTAGACCACACGATATTTTTCTTTTGTCCTGGTTTTCCCTGTTGAGAAAGCATGACATTTCATCTTAGTCTTCTCTTCTGGACATTATTTGGGTTGAGGGCACCAATTACTCTTCTAACTTTCATTTATTACTTTGAAATATAAGGGAATTATATTTTTAAACCAAATATGTCATGCCAATTTCTCCATAAATGCATTATCATTTGTGGCCACGTTATCTACACCTAGCTGGATGTGAATATAAACATCCGTCATTCTGCTGAAATAATCAGTCAAATTACTGCTACTCTACCATTGACCTACTGTTATACCAAAACATTTAAATACTTAAACACTCAACCCCCAGTTTTCATTACGACCCCATCCAAACAGAACAATTGAATTAACAATAATGGCAACAGCCACCATGAATTATACTCTGCTTTTTTATTGTTGTTGTTTTGAGACAAGGTTTCTCTGTGTGGTTCTGGCTGTCCTGGAGTTTGCTCTGTAGACCAGGCTGGAATCAAACTCATAGAGATCTACCTGTCTCTACCTCCTGAGTGCTGGGACTAAAGGTGTGCACCACCATACCTGACCCTCATGAATTACATTTTATGCAATGCTTTTGTGACTGTTTCCCATGACCTTATCTACTCTGTTAAATTACAAGGAGAATGTTATTGACTAGACAAAGAACCCAAGGTTCAGTATAGGTAAGTGGATTTGTGCTGGGAGCCTAGGAGGGTAAACCCAAGCTTGTACCTTTGACTCTAGGGTCAGTATGCTGTTGGGAAGTATAATCCCACAAGAAGTAAACTACTCTGGAATCCTGACATTGTAGTTATGTGTATTACTAGAAAGAATTTGTATAGTTTGAAAAAAATTTTTTATTGCTACTTAGCAAATTATGTTTCAAAATGGCACCTAATGTTTATTAGAAAAAGTTGATATTTTTCCTGTGGGAGTCTTGAGGCTTTTTTATTTCCAAGTGAGTACTGAATGGGGGAAGGAGGGTGTGTTGACTTAGACAGACTGAAGTGAGGACTCCACGTGCTTTGAAAAGATATCCAAACATTTGGTTTGTCTTACAACATCTAGCTAATTTCTCGTGCTTGCCTTCAAATAGAGTTTTATTCTTCCTTTCAAATTTTCCAAAGGTGATTAGGAAGTCTCCCTTTCTTTTCCGTTTCTCTAACCCCCTCTAGGATCTCGCTTTTTTTTCTCTGTGGCTTTTAGAGAGTTCTTCTGATCTTCTCTGGTTGTTTTTGATGTGAGGTTTTGGGGGGCCGACCTGTAGGACAAAGACCTCTTTAAAGTGGGTCCCTAAACTCCATTGAGGTGTTAAGATGCAGCACAGGCCTAACAAAGGAGCTGCATGGCATGGATCCCATCCTCAACCCTCTTCACATCCAGGAACCTCAACCAATTGGCTTGGAATTTACAAGCCCTAAACAAATGTCAGACACCCTTTCATCTCCAGGAAGAGGAGGGGGCATGGATGTAGAAACAGATCTACCTTAGGATTCAACTAAATGGCTGGAGAACTAATGGGCTACTCAGTGCAAGGAAACTTCCCTCCCTTAAAATGATGAGCCCCAAGTCCCAGCCATTAACTTTCCTCAAAGACCCAAACTTTGAGCCAGATTTCTGGATCCATGCAGAAACACAGGAAACAAGGGACCTGGCTTTTGGTATTTCCTAAAGACAAAATGTATACTAAAGGATGAAAAACGAAAATCTGAGGTTTAACTTGTTTTTAGGACCTCAGTTGTAGAACCAAACTTTATCTTTGAGGATATAGTTCCTAAAACCCTTCCTGATCAAAACAGGGACTGAGTTTAAATTTTAACTTGAATCAGGGAGGTTAAAATTCAACTCGTGTGTGTCTGTGTCTTCAGTTCAGTCAATTAATCAGTAAATATAACCAGACTTCAAGAACTCTGGAAAGATTGTGGTCCTTCCCCACCCCCACTGGTCATAAATTCCCCTCTTGCAGTTTCTTCTGAGGACAATAAAGTCAAGACCAGGCCTCTTTATTTGCCATGAAAATGCTCACCCTTTCCGGCAATATAACCTTCGAAGAAAGGGGCAATGACAAGAGCTGAGATGCATATCAAAGCGGAACAAGTGTTAAGAAGGGTCTGTAGGCCCAATCTGATGATAAGACCGAAAGCCCCAAAGACAAGGGAGTATACTACCTGCACAGTTTACAAAGAGAAAGAGATGGAAATTTCCTGGCACGGGTCTTGTGCTGCCTTCTCAGAACCACGGCTCTTCCCCCTATAGCCTCTTCCCCTGAGATGAGTGAAGGGATTTGGCCACTTTCTGGTAGAACATAATGTCCCGGATTCCCACACTAAAGCCAAAGACCAACAAAGCATGAGGAGGACTTGTTTTTATTGTTTAAGTTCCTCTATTGTCCAGAGACAATGACATTTGGAGACCAGGGGATTTCCTTCTCAGTCGATATTGGGAGTTAGTTTAGGAATGGAAAAAAGTCTAAGATTTATTAAAGAGCTACTTCCCCTCCTCTGAAATGGGAATTTTGTTGTTTCTGCCACAAAGACTTGATCATCTCCGTAGTTCACAATGGTCCTTCCCACCACCCAGGAGGTAGTACCCTCACAGTTCACAAGGAGATGTCACTATATAGGATGACACTGTCACCAGACGTGTGGTTGAAATGGTGTTCCATGGAGAGACTAGCAGTCAAAGTGATATTAGGCAGAAAAACTCATATGAAACCTCAGGATCACAATGGTGATGACAACGGAGAAAAACGATGGAGACAGTACCACCACGATGACTTCTCGCCTACTGGCAATCCTTTACTGCTTTTTAACTAAAAATCATATCCAAAGTCATTTTCAAAATTGTCCAACAAAATATGAAAAACCAAGGAAGACAATGACAAAAGCCTCAAGGATTATTAAGCAATTCAGTTTCTGAAGTATCCTAACTGAATACAGCTTTTAAAGTATTTCCTTAGTGGTGAGTGGCTTAATTAGACTCACTCTAATGACTTCCTTTCCTTTTGTAAACAAGGAAGCCTCTTTCCAGCTCTGCTTTATGTGCAGCCTGGCCAACACTCATACAGGGCCACAGTTCTGTACTAAGAAAACAGTGGAAAACGACTTGTTCTCATACACTGGCATTGTTTAAAATGTGAGACTGCTTGAAAATATTAACCTTGATAGAAATGTTTGGATAAGATAGATTGCACATAATGACATGTGTTTGGAATAGAGTACTGAGAAAACTACACAGCACTGGAGAGGCAGAGATAGGTGGATCTCTGGGGGTTCGAGGCTAACCTCGTCAACAGAGCTAGTTCCAGGACAAACAGAGCTGCACAAAGAAATCCTGTCTCAAAACACCACAAAAAAAGCAAAGCAAAGAAAGAAAACTATGTACAAATAAGAATAAATGCCTTTTAAATCAGATTATCTGGAAGGCAATGATTTATTCTACATGTCAATCTTCTTGCTTTAGAAATCACAGCTGTAATGAGTGCTATACACACACACACACACACACACACACACACACACGCTCACACACATTCTCTCTCACACACACACTTTAACTTAAGCTTGTTTCAATTATCTTCATTAATGAAGAAAAAAAAAAGCTTTCATGGGATTGCCTTAATTCAGGGAAGGGCTCCTTCCAGTCTGTTGTTCACAGATATCTTTTTATCTCTCAGCCCTAAACCATATATGTTCATGTGCGATGGTATAAGGTGAGCAGAAAGCTTAGGAAGATCTGACTTGTCCATTCACTTAACAGACGTTTAACATCCACCCCCTTGCTAAGCATATAAAGGGGTATACTTTGGTTCCGAGTGCCCAATGGGGTGATGACATTGATTTTTGTGGAGTTATGGCCCAATATCATGAAAGATACCCAGTGAGTCTAGAATCTCCAGAACTTATACAAAGCATCACTTATGTGTGTGGCGTGGGGTGCTCTCATGCATATCTATCATCTTCTTAGATCATTGACAAATACCAGCCTGAACTACAAGAATATGCAAAAGGGTGGWATTAACTTACAAGGAATTCAAATGAAACAAATGTTGATGTTAACAAAAGTTTGTCTATAGAACAAGTTACCCAGAGTCCAAGGAGCTGCAACGTCATTCTCCTAAACACTGAAGAGATGAAGGTACACAGGCTAAGGGGGCTCCTTCTCAACTTCTTTTGGAATCAGAATTATTCAAAGAAGGCTGAGGTATATATAGAAGACTTAAAGCAAAACAGAGAAAACGGTCATGTTTCCCCTCAGCAACACAAAGACAATTTGTCACAACCGAATTTTCCTATTGTGTCCTTTTCCCCACACTGTTTTCCATTCTTAAAAAAAAAAAAAAAACAAGTTAATGACATTTTCCCCTACAGTATTTCAA
>BDUI01019561.1:15664-30043 GCA_002335545.1 Apodemus speciosus
CAATAAATATTAGCTTCTGTTTCTGTAGTGTTAATTATGCATCTAAGAAGACTTGGAAGAAAAAATAAAAGTAAGAAGAATATGATAAATAACATTATAATGCTAACTTGTTGATAATTAATTATTAGAATTGATCTTTTATACATTTTAGATGCATTTGTTCGTTGTACTAGAGTTTGAGGGATGTACAAAAGCTTCACAAATGCTAGGTAAGCACTGTTTTACTGAACTGTATCTATAACTCCAAACATTTTAGATTTTTATACAAAAATAACACATACATCACTTGTTTCATGTCATTTATGTCTATAATGTATTCTATTAACATGGATTTGATAGCATATAAAGGGAAAATCCCTTCTAACAAAGACAATTGTAGGAAAAAATGGAGGTGAATTCTGAAAAGATTATAGAAAATAGAATCACAAAAATATTTTATAAAGCAAAGTTGAATACATGCCTTACTAGAAATGGTGTTTTAAAATACATATTCTTGCAGATTATAACAAACAACAAAGTAAGCAAGTAAGCAGTATTCCTTCAAATTTTTTGCTTCAAACTGTTGTTTGAGTTCCTGTTCTGATTTCTCTTAATGATATACAATGTCCTGGAAATAGTTAATCCACCTTAAGCTGTCAATCATCTGGCTAGGAGTCCAATGTCCAGGAAAATAGCTTTACCTGAAGACATGCTAACAGACAGGAGACTAATTATCCCCTTAATGAAATATAGGCCAAAATCCAAGAATTCTTTTTTTGGTATGTATGCTTCCTCAATCATTCTCTGAAGCTCTATTTTGTCTTCTTGCATGCCTTTAGCTTGCGGAATTTCATCACCAAAGATGATCTTCCTTCAAATGGCTGCCAAGATTTTATGCATGCCCACCTTAATGATTTTCTCTAGAACTCATAAAATTGTCCTCAAATTAAAAAAAAAACAAATAAACAAGAGATTCTACAGTAGATAGCCCAACATATGAAATCAGAAATAAAGCTTAGAAATAGAGAAAATATACATAAACATTTATATGATGGTGCATAACATTGATCTCAATATTTGGAAGGCAGAAGTAGGTGGTTCTCTATTAGTTTAAGGTCAATCTGGTCTTCATCACAAATTCTAGGCCGTGAAGAGCTACATAGAGCAGCCTTGTTTCAGAGAAAACATAGATAGATAGATAGATAGATAGATAGATAGATAGATAGATAGATAGATAGATAGATAGATAGTTAGATAGATAGATAGAAACAGACAAAATTTACATTATACTTATGATATATCTGGCATTTTGGGGTGGGTAGTATCAATACTCTGACAAAGTGTTGTTTGGCTTTAATGCATTAAGAATTTATCATTTACAGAACACTGAAAGCTTATAATGTAAATTCATAAAATATATTCCATGAAGTATTCCAGTAACAAAGAAGAGATTATACTCCTATTCTGCCTTGACTGTCACAAAGTCTGAACTCTTCTGAGATATTTTCTTAGACACAGGTGATCTAGACTTTTTTTGTTATACTCTTGGAGTTTGGGTGTCTTATATTCTTTGACTTAAAAAGAAAGTAGTCATAGGCTGGGACTGGCCCACAACTTGCAAGGAAATAATGTCGATCCCCACCAATAAAAATAAGCTAAACAAAATCATATTGGAGATGATTTCAATTGTTCTATTTAAAATTTGTTTCCTTCTTAAACTATAAATTTAACCTTATGTTGAGGTAGTAAGACTAAGATTTTATATATAGATATTGAGAATACAGCTCAGCCATCATTTTGTATTATGAAATATGTTTATTATAAAAAGAACACTCTCTTATGAAATGAGAATAAAATGTTCCCCAAAGGGAATAATTTGTCTAGACACAGTAGCATTGTTTTTTGGCAGTAGTAAAACTATTGGAATCTGTGTGACAGATATATGTCAGTGTTATATAATAAGCAAATGCTATGTGTCATGCTTATATACCATGAGCCCATATATACAGTCCTCCCTTCAGGTTCTTCTTTCAAATATTTTATAACAGTAATCATATAAACTAATACACTTTACTTAGAGCATATGCATGAAAATTGTGATATCATTCACTGATAGAGCCATTTGACTCCAGAGATAAAGGGTCTGTGTTACATCTCCAGCATCCTCCATGTGCAGTTGAATTGAAGCAACACTACAACAAAATCAATGTCTTAGTAGCATTTCTACTTGTAAAATACAACACTATGACAAAGGCAGCATACAGAAGGAAGAATTTTTTTATTGGATATATTCTTTATTTACATTTCATTTCCCTTTTTCTGATCCCCCCCCTCAATGTCCCATATGTCTTTTCCCTCCCCTTGTTCCCCTATTCACCCCTTCACAGTTCCCTGTTCTGGTATTCCCCTGCACTGCTGCATTGGGCCTTTCAAGAACCTGGGTCCACTTTTTCCTTCTTGTAGGACAGCATTTGATAGGTGGATTGTGTCTATGGTGTTCCAAGATTCTAGGCTAATATCCACTTATCAGTGAGTGCATGTCATGTGTATTCTTTTGANGGCTAATATCCACTTATCAGTGAGTGCATGTCATGTGTATTCTTTTGAGACTGGGTTACTTCACTCAGTATGATGCTCTCCAGCTCCATCCATTTCTCTATGAATTTCATGAATTCATTGTTTCTAATGACTGAATAGTACTCCATCGTGTATATATACCACATTTTCTGTATCCATTCCTCCGGTGAGGGACACCTGGGTTCCCTCCAGTTTCTGGCATGTTCCACAATGTTCATAGCAGCCTTATTTATAATAAGCAGAAGGAAGAATTTAATAGTAGCTGCTTACAGTTCTAACAGAATAGAAGTCTATGACCATGATAGTGGAAAGCATGGCAGGAGGCATGCAGGTGTGGATCTGTAGCCTCAATTGACAACTTACATCCCAATCTGCAAACAGGGAAGAGATGATGTTGCACAGTGGGGAATTAGAAAGGCTTTTGAAACATGAAAACATGCCACCAATAACATCTCCTCCGTCAGGGCACAAGTTCTAACTTTTCTTAAGCAGCCAATAACTGGGGATTAATTATTCAAATGCCTGAGACTTCAGTAGGATATCTAACTCAATCTACCATAACACATTTTCTGTTTCCTTTTCCTTAAATTCCTTTCATGTAGTCATTGTCAATGAAAATTCTTGGAAAGAAAGGAATGAAAAGTCTGTAAAGAGTCCAGTGATTTGGAGACATTCAATATTCCAGACCTAAAAGCTAATTGTTATCTTTTGCCCCTCAGAATAGTCATTCCTTATACACCTTTGTATTGGGTCTGCTATCCTGTGACTAAATCAGGAAAATACCCTTTAGAATTTCTTTTCTTTTTGTCTTTTTTTATTGGATAGTTTATTTATTTACATTTCCAATGTTACCCCCTTTCCTGGTTTACCCTCCGGAAACTCCTTTCACATCCTTCCTCTCCCTGCTTCTATGAGGATGCTCCCCAACCCACCCTCCCACTACCACCCCTGCCCTGACATTCCCCTACACTGAGGCATTCAGCCTTCACAGGACCAAGGGCCTCTCCTCCCATTGATGCCCAACAAGGCCATCCTCTGCTACATATGCAGCTAGAGCCATGTGTCCCTCCATCTGCACTCTGGTTGGTGGTTTAGTCCCTGGGAGCTCTGGGGGGTCTGGTTGGTTGATATTGTTGTTCTTCCTATGGGGTGGCAAACCCCTTCAGCTCTTTCGGTCCTTTCTCTAACTCTTCCATCGGGGACCCCATGCTCAGTCCAATGGTTGGCTGCGAGCATTTGCCTATGTATTTGTCAGGCTCTGGCAAAACTTCTCAGGAGATAGCTATATCAGCAAATACTTCTTGGCATCCACAATAGTGTCTGGATTTGGTGTCTGCAGATGGGATGGATCCCTAGGTGGGCAGTCTCTGGATGGCCTTTCCTTCAGTCTTAATTTAGCAGACTGCTAGTTTCCACAAAGCCAGAAGCTAAGAATATCATGTATCATATGAGGTCAATAGGAGAGATTTCTCCATTGTGCGATTTGTACTCATATTTTAAAATTGCCTCATTTTATCTCCAAAAATACCATAAAAACCATAAGTATCCTGAAAACTTCATAATATTGCTTCCATGTTTAAACACAGAATTCCGGGTATCATAATTTTGTTGCTGGGCCATGGTTGCTCAAATTGGCTCTTTGCATTGAGAGCTAAATATTTTATATCAATATCATCATGCAATCTATATTTGTTGAAACACTTAAAGAGTGTTACAACAAACAGCTAATAATTTATCTAAAAGTCATAAATGGCAGAACAAGAACTAACAATATTAACTTGCTAATGTATATTAACAGTATAGTTTGAATATTAATGTGTAATCAGTGAAACAATACTTCCATTTTTACAAGGGAATTAATGTTCTGAGGAGCTTGCAAAATATAAATTTATTATTCAGTACTTCTGTAATGGTAGTAGCACAAGCTCTTTTTGTTTAACAAGTCTCTAATTCCAATACAGTTGGTTCAAATACAAAAAAAAAAAAAAAAAAAAAAAAAAAAAAAAAAAAAAAAACTGTTTTTCAGATAGGATATATTAACACCACCACCAGCAAAAGAATGGCCTGTAATCAAAATCTTAGTGGCTTATATTGAATGAGGTAAACAAGTGATATGCACTCTTGGGAAGAATATAAWCAAGTAAAATCTTTTTTGAAAATAATACAGAGAATCTTCAAAGAAACAGAAACAAAGCAAATAACAAAAAAAAAAAAAATGGCACTAAAAATAAAATTACCATTTGGTCCAGCAATAATACTACAATATACTATATATACATTCAAGTAAGGGGGCATATCAGCAATTTCATGTTTAATACAACAGTATTCACAATACTTAAGGTTGTGCTGTTTATTAACTTCTGATTGGGAAATCAGGTAATAGTTTTCTGGCTGGAGGGCAGAAATGTCAGAAGTACTGGGGAACTGTGGTTCCTGAATGACTTTTGGGGACATCAGTAAGCAGAAATACTAGTTTGGTCTGAGGCTATTCAAATTTTGTATTTCAACTCCTGCTGCTTTGTTAACTATAGAAACGTTAATATCAGTTTTCAGTTCCTTAAGATTTAAATTATCAAAAGCTGAAAGCATGAAACTTTTTGTTCTAAGTTAGATTTCTAGCACTGGTTGAAGACCTGATATTGTAAGTTATCCAAAACTGAGATGTAAGGAATGAAGATCCCTTTAATGAGATAATAACCTTTTCCCTCCCAGAAGCTTCTCAGAACAGATTCTTAGATTTCTTTCCCTCAGGCTGTACTGTGCACCTCTGCCATAAAGCCTGCATGCCTTTCTAAGGGCATAAAATTTTAACTTTTGCTTTATCTATATTCTGTTTTTCTCAGAAACTAGTGAAAGTAAAGTCTGCTTTAAGTGGTACTCTAGGCTGTTTTACATTTCTACTTTCTCCTGTTGACATCTGGCTGCTTGCCAGCTTTCATTACAAAAGGCATGCCTTTCTTTGTTTCTGTTTCCCTTTTGACAGCTTCTAAGATTTATAGATTGTCTACCCATTTTTTTCTCTTTTAAATTGGAATAAAAATCTCCTTGAGTTTCAAAGAAAGTAAGAGATGCTACACACAAATTTTGTGAGTCTTACATATGAAAAGTGTACTACGATATAGCAAAGGATGGTTATAACCATTAACAGCATTGACAAACTTGACAATTTGTTAAATAAAATTCATCTGAAATAAAATAAAGTAAGATAATTGTGCTCTCAGTCATATGTAGAAAGTAAAAATTAATTTCATAGAATTAGAGGAGAATTTTATCTTCAGAAGCATAGAAGGGGTAGGTGGAAGGAAGATAAATACAGGCTGGTCAATGGCTAGAAAACTAGGTAAGATTATGAGTATCATAATTTTACATGGTAGTTTTTWCGTTGAGAGAGAATATTTAATTACATATTTCAAAATATGTAATCAATATTTTAAAGCATTTAATAGTAAAAGAAAATTTAGTTATTGGAGCCAATGATGGACTGTGTTCTGGAAATGTAAGCTAAATACAGCCTTTCCTCCCTGCATGGTTTTTGATTAGAGTGTTACATCAGAGTAATAAAATAAAACTAGAACAATTATGCATATATTTTACATCAAAAACTGTCACATAATATATGCAATTATTTTCTATTGATTAAAAAATATAATACAATCCTTGAGAAAAGGCAGGCAGCATTAAACTATGCAAAACTGTTGTAACTATATTAATCTACTGTTAAAACTAAAAACAAATACAAAAAGGTTAATGATTGATTATATGGAGACTCATGGAGAATAGAAACAGATTTTAATTTGAAAATTAAATTAGTGCTAGTTATTGAGAAAATATTTACTTACTTTGCTTTTTATAATTATTATTTTATGTGTATATGGAGGCATATACTTGTGGGTAGAGTTGCTCACTGAAGCTGGAGGCAATATGTGCCTCTAGAGCTGGAGTTACAGACAGTTTTGAGTTACCTAATATGGTTCTGGGAACTAAGTGTGGATCTTCTGAAAGAACAGTATATTCCATTCCATTGAGCCATCATTCTAGCCTACATCATGATCTGAAGGCAGCAGAAAGGAACTGTCTTCTGAAGGCAACCAGAGGAAATATCACAGCCAACCATCACACCTTTTCCAACTAAGCCACATCTCCTACAAGGCCACACCTCCTAATAGTGGGTCAAACATTCAAATACATGAGACTATGAGTGCCAACACTATTGAAACCACTACAAAAATGTTTCACAAAAAATGAAAACAACAATAGGAGAAAAAGTTTAAGAATAAGTAAGATATCCAAATGTATAGAAAAGCCCTTCTTGCTTTTTGCCTCAAAATTTACCACACTTGACATACTCTAGAGTCATATACAGGGAGATTAGTTCTTTGTTTACCTAAACCACAAATTTTACACACAAAATGCACATGTACAAATGTTCATGAACACACAGACAAACACACACAGACACACACACCAGCAATTCTGTGTACTATACAACAAGTGTTTCAAGGGATTCTCAGGAAAATGAAAGGCAGCTTTTCCCTTTGGAATTTTTTCTTGTATCAACAATCATTTTTGTTCAACAATCATTGTTGACCATTGATATATCTGCTTTAAGTGCTATTGGCCATAGTTGTAGGAAGCTTGAATATTTTGCAGATGATATTCAGAAGAAAAATTCTAGAGGAAATCCCTAGTTTTAATATTGTAAAATGTTCCTGGGTTTTAATATCCTCTGCATGTTTTGTGATCTGGCTTTTCAGGGCTCCTTGGGGCTTTAAGAAACATTTTCTGTCAGAACTGCCATTTAATGCACCTCTTGGGAATTTCACAAACTTGAGAAATTGGCAGAGACAAATAGCACTCTACTCCTGAAGTTATTTCTTTAATTTAAACAATTTTATCATATAAATTTTGTCATAAAAGAAATTCCCAGATGTTACATTATTTAGACTTGAGTGAGGAAACTTGTAGTGTTCATGGAATTTTCAATTCAGGAAAACCCTTCTTGGAGTAAGGTATAACATTTTGATGGGTGTTAAATGCATGATTGACCTTTATAAAAGACTCACCAATAAAACGAGCCTGTCAGTGTACAAAAGTGATAAAGTATGAGGCTTAAAAGAATGTCCGTGTAGTTTACTGGCCTAGTAGTTCACTTACAAAGAGAATTTTGGAATTTACAAATAAAATATTGGCCTTATTTTTCTAACCCTTTAGTAAACATGTGAGTGTGTGCAGGTGTGTTTCCAAATAAAGTTAGACAGAGATGATGTTTTTCCAAGATGTTTACAGCAACAGAGGGGAAGAAAACCGTTTTAATAAAATATTTCCCATTTATTTTAATGAACTCCACCAACAGTCTAATTTTTGTGCTCTGAATGAGAAGAATTCTGACATGATATAGTAATGTAACAAACAATTAGTCAAGATTTTAATAAGAGCAAGTAAGTAAGCAAGAAGCCATTCTTTAGGAAGAAAGCAGGCTGACCTGTAAAATCTGTAACCTTAGAGGCCATGAGGCTTATATTTCTTCTTTCCCTATAATACTTCTCTCTGCTGTGCCTCTTCCAGAGATGACATTTTGAGGAAGAAGGGAAACATTTTCAAGAATTCTGTGGTTTTGTTTTGCTTTGTTTTCACCTTCAATTCATTCTAAGAAGATATATAAGTTGGAAGAATATGTTTAAGTGTTTAAGTACCCCTAAAATGGCAGTGCTAGAGTGATCAATCAGCAGTCCACTGCCTTTTCTTTTCCAGAGGATATGAATTTTGTTCCCAGCACCTTTCTGCAGATAGATAGATCCAGCTTAAGATGATCAGGCATGCTCTTGTGGCTTCTGTGGTACTATGTACTCATAGTGGTCTCACTCTATATACAAATACTTAAAGACATCCCCCCCCCCCCCCCCCCCCCCGTGGCTGACATGGAACTAGCTTTTCAAGCAAGACTGGACTGAATAATCTAAGATCTGTCTCTGTCTCCTAAGTGCTGGTATGAAAATCTTGTGAAATGAACCCATTTACTTAAATATAAATCTTTTAAAACTTTAAGTTGAATACTTTAAAAGAAGGAAAGATAACAATAACCTGCACATGATTCTCTTTCAGATGAGGAATTGCAGAAGTTACTTTGATGTGACCCAGCTAGCATTACAATTACCACCCGTTGTTCTTTACATTTTGTTTTGAGCTTCCTAAGTTAATTGACCTGGTGTTAGCCACTACTACTATCTTTACAGTTTGGCTTTCATTTAACTGCCACTGTTATATTTACATTCTATTTCAGGGCTTGGTTAGTCTATCCTAGATTTACCTTCTTGCCTAATACAACTGCACCAGGAAGAATGGCTAACATAAGGTATACAATTATGTAAACAAAAATAAAGTTTGTCTCTTGTTTGAATTTGATACATATTATATGCAAAAATGAGACTGTTTGTACATGGCCCAGAACATTCAAATAATAAATCACATATAATCAGATATTCAAGATTGATTTCCCATATTATAATCAACAATTCTATGCTTGCCTATGATGAAACAATATAAAACTATGTCCATTGTTCAGTGGCCACCATGGATTTCTTAACTGTCAGCTGTTTAAAGATGCCACTTTGAGTACTTTAGATTGTTTAAATTAGATTCAGAACAGCTGTAGGCATGTTATTAGGGGTTGTAGGAACCATCTTCTAGCAAATCACAGCTGCATTATTGGAGTCAGAGACTCATCAGCGAGTGACATTACAGAGAACTTTAACATCAGTCTAGAGTACAATGTTAGTCAATCAAATGGCCTGGGTAAAATAACAAACATTCTGTTTTGTTTTTATTATTGCTACTAATTAATTATTTTATTTATCTACATCACAAATGCTGCCCACATTTCTGTCCCACCCTGCAGAGTTCTCCTCCCCTTTACTTATAAGAGGGTAATACCCTAGGAATCCCCACTACCTGGAGCATCAATTCTCTATAAGAATAGCTAGATCCTCTCCTACTGAGGCAAGACAAGGCAGTCCTCAACAACAAATGTGCCAGGTGCCTCCAACTAGCCTGTGTATATTCTTTGGATGTTGGCTTAGACTTTGGGAGCTCCCATGGGTACAGAATAGTTGATATTGTTGGTCTTACTATGGGTTTGCCATCCCCTTCTGATCCTTCAATTTTTCCCCTATTTCCTCCATATGGATCACTGACCTGAGTCCAATGGTTGGCTGTAAGTGTTTGCATCTGTCTGGTTGCTGGTAAAGCCTCTCAGAGTAGAGCCATATGAGGCTCCTGTCTTCAAGGATAGCATAGCTTCAGCAATAGTGTCAGTGTTTGTTTTCTACTTATGGGATGGATCTCAAGGTTTGTTTGTATGTTTGTTTTGTATGTTTGGCTGTATGTAAAGTCTGTATGTTTGGCCTTTGACTGACTGGTCAGCTATTCCTTAAGTCTATATTCCATTTTTGTCTCTTCATTTCTTTCAGGCAGAAACACTTTTGGGTGGAAAATCTTGAAGGTGAATTAGTGTCTCTATCCCTCTTCTGGGGTACTGTTTAACCACTGGAAGTGTTCTCATCAGGATCCATAGCCATACTGTTTGGAATTTCAACTAAGGTTTCCCACATTTAGTCCTGTGATGTGGAAATTTAAGGTTTCTTTGGAAAAAGTCAGTTGTGATTGATGGTGTTTTGCTGGGACAAACACATGAAGGAACATTTAATTGAAGTTAACACTGGTAAAAGGCTAAGGCAGACTCAAGAATGAACATTTTGATGAAGCAGACATAAGATAAAGGATATTCTGCTAAAGCAAGCACTTAAAGAACATATGATGAAGGATTCATTGCTAAGGACACACATGTGTTGGTCCACCTTACACTGCAGTTGAGCTATGTTTGTTGGGACTCCATAAAGAGGAACAGCACAATAAACATCTTGTGATATGCTGCAGTTTCTTGATGCTTCCTTGGACTTCAGCAGATTGGCAGAGTGATGTCAACTGAGATTCATGTGCTGAGTCAAGTCTTGTGATAAGGCAAGACCACGGAGGACACATGATGTTTGGAGGGAGTAGAAAACGGATTCAACAGTCAGTGATAGAGGCTGAGCTAGTCTTGCTTAGAGAGCAAGTGTTAGCTGATCTTTGATTTGCAGAGAAGAGTCATAGCCAAGAATTTGTCTAGACATCCCTCCTGGTCCCTCCTGCTGACTAGTGTGGAGGTCCAGGCATGGCTGTCTCTACTAGGTAGTGCCAGTGCTGTTAATTCCTGTTTGCCATCAAGACTCTACCAAACTGGACTGCACATATATGTGTGAAGTCTTTTTGGGTGAATCAAACTGCTGACCTTTGAACTGAACTGACAATTTCCAGACAACAAAGATGGAAGTTGCTCCAAAGAACCATTTCTAAACAGGTCTCCTTCCCCCATATACTTTCTTTTGCACTACCTCTGGTGGATGGTGGCCTAAAAGGGGGATTAAAGTGTTCAAGAACCATCATTAAAAGTAGACTTTGAAAAAGTTAAGATATAGTCCTGGGTGCCTCCCCTATCCCAGGTCTCTGAGACTTTCTAGCGGTTTCACTCACCATCCATCCCCAGCAATTGGATATTTCCATTCATTATCCTGGCCCTCTGGGCTTTGCTACTGTCTCTCCCAATACATTATCTTGTCCCCCTTTCTCCTTTCCTTCCATCTCCCACACAGATTCTGCCTCCTCTGCATCTCATTATTATTTTGTCCCCCCTTCTTAGTGGGATTGAAACATCCTCACTTCTGTTTTCTTTTTAAGTGAAGAATCAGCAAGATCAAGAACAACGTGTACAGGCTAGCTAAGAGAAAACGGTACAAATCAGAAGACAGACCATAGAAGGTTTTCTCTGAGGTCTGCTTATTTTCCAAAGGAAGCAGTCTGCTGGCTCACACTATGGTGGGCCAATAACCAGATACTTCAAAACAGAAAATTAATAAAATTAATGAGATACGTTTAAATATTTTGTTCCCATTGGTCTTCTGGTAGAAAGCTATGATAATCACTTCATAGGCAAAGAGGAATATGGATACTCTGTATCTAGCATTATCATAGATTACAAAAAGGATGTTCACGGAGTTTATCTAAAGCGTTGTGGAAAATATATAAAGCTAAGTATATATGTTAAAAAACAATACAAAAACCAATCAGGAGACTCCTGACTTCTAGTGAGTATGGTTCTTCCTCTAGTAAAAAACAAAGTAGAGGAATTTTACTCTAACAACATGGATATTCTGATCACACCAAAAGACCTTCTAGATCTGTGCAATTCAGCAGGAATGCAGACACATCCTTAGAATGTACCTGTTATCTCTTTAGCTGGAGTACTTTATGATACACATTTTTATTTCATGGTATCTAACCGAGGGCCAGAAAGTAATTAATCAGGGAAAATTTGACCGAATAAGTCAAATATGAGATATGTCCAACTCTAGGGAAAAATCTATTTAAGAAGAGCATAGGGAGAGTGAAGGCAATTCAGTCACATTAGTGAGTCATTTGAGAGTCACTACTGTGAGTGCCTTGAAGAAGAGTTAAGTTCCTTCCGGAATCTGTGAAGTTCAGTGTAGGTCAGCAAAGGCAATTGAAGTCAGAATAAAAAGAAGCCATGAGAGTAGACATAAAAACAAAACAAAACAAAACAAAACAAAAAAAACTGCCAATGTTATTCTGAAGCCAAGCAGGACAATTCAGTGAGAAACTAAGAGAAGTCAAATTGTATCAGTCAGCTTGGAGAGGACTTTGAGCCAAAACAGCTGTGTTTAACCAGACAAACAGAGTTCAAAAAGAATTAGAAAGCATGAGTTTATTCAGCAGGAAGTCTTTGAGGATGAACTATTCTGGGCCTGGCTTAGTAGACAGAGGTTAGAATGTGAAGCTTTCAAAATCTGCTCTTACAAAAAAAAAAAAAGTATTAGTTTGTATAGAAGCCAGAAGCTTACAAGTCTAGATCTAAGGCTAGTTAGAAATATTCTGGGTTCAGCCCAAGATCTATTTTGTAAACCTTGGGTACAGCTCTCAACTGAGGAAGTAAAAGAACAATTACGTTTGAGTATAGGAAGGCTACTTATTTGCTTGAGTTAATTTTACATCCAGCCACTTTCCTGAAGTTGTTTATCAGGTTGGAATTCTCTGGTGGAATTATTGAGGTCACTTAAGTATATGATCATATCATCTGCATGTAGTGATACTTTGGCTACTTCCTCCTTTCCAATTTGTATGCATTTGACCTCTGTTTGTTGTCTAATTGCTTTGGCTAGAAGTTCAAATACTATATTAAAATGGTAGGGAGAGAATGGATAGCATTGTCTAGTCCCTGATTTCAGTGTGATTGCTTCAAGTTTTTCTCCATTTAGTTTGATGTTGCCTACTGGTTTGCTGTATATTTGTTTTACTATGTTTAGATATGGGCTTGAATTCCTGATCTTTCCAAGACTTTTATCATGATAGGGTGTTAGAATTTGTCAAATGTTTTCTCAGCATCTAATGAAATGATTATGTGTTTTTCTTTGAGTTTGTTTATATAGTGGATTAAGTTGATGGATTTCTGTATATTGAACCATCGCTGCATCCCAGGAATGAAGCATTCTTGATCCTGGAGGGTGATCATTTTGATGTGTTCTTGGATTCAGTTGGCAAGAATTTTATTGGCTATTTTTGCATCGATATTCATAAGGGAAATTGATCTGAAGTTCTCTTTCTTTGTTGGATATTTGTGTGGTTTTGGTGTCAGCATAATTGTGGCTTCATAGAACAAGTTGAATAGTATTCCTTCTTTTTCTATTTATTGGAATAGTTTGAAGAGTATTGGTATTATGTCTTCTTTGAAGGTCTGATAGAACATGAACCATATGTGGGGAGAGAGGAACACTTCTCAATTGTTGGCAGGATTTCAATCTTGTACAACCACTCGAAATCAATTTGGCAGTTCCACAGAAAATTGGACATAATACTACCTGAAGACCCAGCCATTCCACTCCTGGGCATATACCCAGATAATGTTCCAACATGTAATAAGGACACATGCTCAACTTTGTTCATAACAGCCTTATTTATAATAGCCAGAAGTTGGAAAGAACCCAGATATCCCTCAACAGAAGAATGGATACAGAAAATGCGGTACATTTACACAATAGAGTACTACTCAGCTATAAAAAATATGAATTCATGAAATTCGTAGACAAATGGATGGAACTAGAAAATATCAACCTGAGTAAGGTAACCAATCACAAAAGAAGACACATGGTATGCACTTGCTGAAAGTGGATATTGGCCCCAAATCTCGGAATACCCAAGATACAACTCAGAGAAGACATGAAGCTTAAGAAGAAGGAAGACCAAAGTGTGGATACTTTGATCCTTCTTAGAAGATGGATCAAAATACGCATGTCTCACAGCCAACCAATAGACTGAGCATAGCATCCCCAATGGAAGAGCTAGAGAAAGGATCCAAGGAGCTGAATAGTTTTGCAGTCGGGTAGGAGGAACACTTATATGTACCAACCAGTACCCCCAGATCTCCGAGGCACTAAACCACCAACCAAAGAGTACACATGGAGTGACCCTTGACTGCATATGTAGCAGAGGATGACGTTTTCAGATATTACTGAGATGAGAGGACAGGCCATTGTTATGCACCAATGTAGGGGAACACCAGGTCAGGAAAGTGGGAAGGGGGTTGGGAAATAGGGGGAGGGGTGATTCCAATAAGAGGTTTGGGGACGCCGGCACTTGGGAGGCAGAGGCAGGCGGATTTCTGAGTTCGAGGCCAGCCTGTTCTACAGAGTGAGCTCCAGGACAGCCAGGGCTACA
>BDUI01019563.1:5292-18482 GCA_002335545.1 Apodemus speciosus
AAACAAAATTGGTGATTGTTTGCATATTTTACCATGTGTTTGTTTTCTTTCTATAAGACTTCAAAGAAAGAGTCTATCAAAACATTACAAAATAGTCATGAATTCTATTGATTTTTCTATCTAATGAAACAACACTTTTTGTTAATTATAAGAGAATTACATTCCTTACTTTAAAGAGACTAACRCTGTCTTTCAATTTCAAATTTAAACTTTATATACAATATAAATATCAAGAAGTCCTGTACACATTATTTTTATCCCCGAGGAATAAGGTTAAGAAACTCATTTTGAATAATTGTGTAGTAATCATTAATTGCATGTCATGTAGTTAAGGATTTTTTTTTTTTTAGATTTCTTTCTTTATTTTTATGTGTATAAGTGTTTTGGCTACATGTATGTGTGTGTAGCACATATGTACCTGGTGCCTACAGAGGTCAGAAGAGGACATTAGATTTCTTGGTACTAGAGTTTCAGATGGCAGTGAGTCCCCATGTAGGTGGGGAGAWCCGAACCTGGGTTATCTGCAAGAGCAAYAAGTGCTCTGAACTGCACAGCCAATTCTTCACCCTCAAGCTATGGGTATTTTATATGAAATCTATATCTGCTATTTAATTTACAATTCAAAGGGCAAACTCAAGATGAGCATTATTTTTTTAAAACTTTTTCTTGAAACACGTGCGCGTGCTCGCACGACAGACAGACAGGCAGACAGACAGACACACACACACACACACACACACACACACACACACACACCCAAATGCCCTTGAAATGAATGCAAAACCGAAACCTCACTGATATTTATGCAAAGACCCGCAGTATGCAAATGCAAGACTGTACGGCACAGCAGTGGTCTGGCCATGAACTTCATCAGAGTCAATACTGTCACTGGGCATGCTGATCAGTGTCAGGGATTGCCACCTGGTTAATACATCTCGTGGCAATGATAATAACGACATTAGGTGTACACTCAGTATGTACCGAGCACTTTGCATAAATTAACCCATTTAATTATGACAACAAACTCTTAATGGTAGGTACTGTTCTTATCTCCAATTCGCAGGCGAAGACATTGAAGATGCTTTGTGGTCCAGGGGAAGTGAGAGACAGATTTATATAATGCAGTACTGTTAGATCATAATTAGTAGAAATCAATTATCAGCAGTATAGTGCCCCCTCCATATATATATATAATTATTGGACACATTCTGGATATCTCTTCTAATCCAAGTAAGTCATGACAGGAGTCAAGAAGAACTTGAACATTTTTTTTTTTTTCGTGAAAAAGATTGGGATAAATTATGTACACAGTTGGCCACAGTTCAGCAGTTTTCCAAATCTATTCTCTAATAGACAACATTATAGTCATGATAATTTCTCAGAGAAGTATTTGCTATTGGTATATCTTATAGAAGCCATGCAAGATAAGTCAGAAACTAGCCCAYTGTACCTACTGAGAAAAATAACACTCCAGCTCTTAAGATAAAATATCATTGTGGGTCAAATTAAACAGTAGCAGGGGAGCGTCTTCTGTCCTAAGAATCTGTAGGAAGCTTTAAGGTTTCTTCAGCGTCTCTGCTGTGTGCCCATTTTGAGGTCTATAATTCTTCCCAGAAAAATAATGGTTGAAATCAAATAGCAAAGGCAGAATGACAGGTCTAACTATTTTCTGAGTTCCACGTGTAAGTTAGACATGTGGCTGCATCTAGTATAAGCATTACGTGTAAGTGGCTATTTCAGGGACCTTTCGGATGGAATTGCCATCATATTATTTGAGACAAGTACAGTACCCCTTTGGGGGAAAATCACATTTTTATAGACCGATAGATTACAGAAGTAGCTGTAGTTTCACACAAAATTCGGTGGTGTGTTTTGAGGAGTCAAATCAAAGTTAGGCTCTGCAAGATGGCACTGTGACTACGAACCTTTGGCATGCTCTTTGTCACCTCTGAAGCATAAGTGCATACTATGGTCTCCTGGGAATTGCTATTCACCTTGTATGTCAGCAATGTAGCTGTGAAATGATGGAGCAGGGAGGCTATCAATGGATTACAGGCTTATTTTGTCCAGGAAGAGATAGGTATGGTGGTTAATTTTATGGGCATTTGGCTGAGTCTCTGGATGTCACAGTATTTCCTCAAACATTTCACTGGGTATATCTGGGGTGCTGTATCTGACGAAGTGCTTAATATCTGAATCAGTTGACTAAAGCAGATTGTCCACAGAGTGTAGTAGGCTCACCTCATTTTATTCAGTCAAAGTTCTAAATAATACAGAGTTAAAGTCTGTGGCTCCTGAAGTTAAGAAGGAACTCTTTCTCTTTCGAGACATTGAGCCAGGACACTGGTATCTTCTGCTTTTTAGATTTGTAGCCTTTGGGTCTCTAGACTGAAACTATACTTTGGATATTCTGAGATCCTGACATTCTAATTTTGAATTTTGGGGCCATAACTACCATATTCTTAAACTGATTTTGCTGTGTGCACATGTTTTGGTTCTTTTCTTCAGGAAACACGGAATGATATAATAGGTAACTTCCAGGTACAGCACCATCTAAACAGCCTCTTTGTAATGTGTCAAATATTTACCACTTATTATTATCTTTCCAAATTGAAACCCTTACATTGAAGGTGGTTAAAAGACCTCCTCGATCAGGCACCATTTCAGAACACGAGCTTGCACTCCAGCCTGGTGACTTTGTCATAAAACTGGACTAGTTTGGAATTCTCAAACTGGTGATTAGAAACAGTTCTTTATGGCAAATGGGGCGACCGTGATAACTAGATGTCAAATGTCAGAGCAGGGCATAGGTGCAGGCAGAGCACATGGCTCTGAAGACCTGTATCAGAGGTGAAGGAGCCACGCCCCCCATTGTATTGTTGAGTGGGTGTGAGGCACCCATTGCTCACCAGTATACTTCTGCTGGGACACAGAGATGAGTCTATTAAGCTACTTTAGCTGGTCCGTAAGATGAATGAAAGAGAGAGCTTAACACTGTGGTGTTGCCTACCACCACATCCTGCTATTCCTTGTGTGAAGAAACGGCACTTTCATCTTCCTGGACCATTTCCTTGCAGATCAACTTTAAGAGACATCCTTTACAATCTCCCAATATGGGTGCTGTTAGCATTAATTTCCTTAGGAAAGGAAGACAGTGAAACCTAAGGTATTATGTTTACTATTTCTATGAAGCAGTGAAACTTTAGCTTAGGAAAGCACTTCCCTACTTGACCAYGTAAGTAGTTACTAGGCAAGAAGTGACTAAAGAGTAGATGTCAGTGGGGCTTAAAGGCAAGGAGAAGCAGAGTAGTCCCCTTCGATATCAATCTCAGTAATCGGTTTACTTCATAGATGTAAATGTCTGTGATGGTTTGTATATGCTCCACCCAGGGAGTGGCACTGTTTGAAGGTTGGAGTAGATGTGTCACTGTGGGTGTGGACTTTAAGACCCTCATCCTAGCTGTTTGGAAGTCAGTATTCTGCCAGCAGCCTTCAGATGAAGATGTAGAATTCTCAGCTACTCCTACACCATGCCTGCCTGGATGCTGCCATGTTCCTGCCTCGATGATAATGGAGTGAAACTCTGAACCTATAAGCCAGCCCCAAATAAATGTTGTTCTTATAAGAGTTGCCTTGGTCGTGGTGTCTGTTCACAGCAGCGAAACCCTAACTAAAACAGAAGTTGGTTCCAGGGACCGGGATATTGCTCTGATAGGCCTGACCATGCTTTTGTTTGGAAAAATGTGGATTTGGATTTGGAAAGCAGTGGAATGCTTTAAACGGGGCTTAATGGGCTATCCTAGTAGGGATATGGAAGAATTTGTTACTGAGAGTGATTTGAATTGTGCAGATCTGACCCAAAAGGTTTCAGTGGAGAATTTCAAAATGTGGCCTACAGACATTTTTGTGGCATTTTGGTGAAGAGTGTGGCTACTCTTTGCCCTCCTCTGTAGAGTCTGCCTGAGGCTAAGGTGAAGAGATTCAGATTAATTGCCTTGACAAAGGAAATCTCAGAAATGCCTGTCATAGACTGCATTCTCTTGGTTAAGTCTCATGAAGAACATTTTCAACAAGCGTAGCAGGCTGAGAAAGGAAAAGTAGAAAAATATATGGTTTGAGTATTAAAGGGGCACCAGGAAGTGAACTGGAGCTGAATTAAGCAACCTTGGGCCAAGATCCCAGCTAGCTAAGTTTAGATCCAGGTATGGTAGTACAAACCTTTAATCCCAGGAGGCAAAGACAAGCAGATCTCTGAGTTTAAGGCCAGTCTAGAACAGAGCAAGTTCTAGGTGATGAAAAACTTAAATCCAGGTTTGGTGGACCTCACTTTTAATCCCAGTGCTTAGAAGACAGGCATGTAGATCTCTGAGTTCAAAGTCAGACTACAGAGCAAGTTCCAGGACAGCCAAACATAGGCAGTGAAGGAGTTGGAAAATAGAAAGCTGGTGATGTTCCAGCAAACTGCAGAACTCAACAGCTTTGACCACATAATTTTGGCTTTAGAGTCCAGAATAGACTCTAAAGTCCAGAAGGGGCTACTGGGATGGACAATTGATGCTGGTTTGTGAGAGCTAAGAAATTGGAGGTGATTAAGAAGAGACCATCATCACTGAGGCGAAATCTTCTGGGAAGTGTTTTCTGAGTACACAAAGAAGCTGTGGTCCAGAGATAGCTCCTGCAGCAGCTGTTTTTGGTAATGTCTAAGAGTCACCCAGGTGGTACTGGTTTTGAAGAAATGAAGGCATCATGAAGAACAGCTGAGGCTTGGCACTGTGAGAGGCCATGCAAGGACACTGGTGAAAGTGCAGCCTCAGTTGCAGCTGATGGCTCTGGACTGAAGGAGTCATGCAAACGAGTTGAGGCTTGTCACCATAAAGGGAGCCTATGAAAGGTTATTGGTGAAGCCTAGTTGCAGCAGAAGATCCTAGTGTATTAGGGATGCCAGTACCATGAGATGATCAACAAGAACAGTGAGGAGAATCAACCTGAGCTTAGAGTGCTACAGAGACCAGAGCTGGAGAAGCGACACCAGCCCTTTGGAGGAGACCAGAAGATCATGTATGGATCCCAGACATTGAAACAGGAAGCTGTAACATTGAAGTTGCCTTGGAAACCCCAAGATATTCAAGATGCCAGAGSCGTGGGCTATCTGCTGAGAAAAACTGCTAACAGGGAGTGGAACCATCGCAGGAGAAAGAAGTTTGTTGCAGTCAACAAAGATGAAAAATATGTTGGAGACCTGAAAACTGCTTTGACGTCAGACATGGAGATGCAGAGTTTGGAGTTTGACCAGCTGGTTTCCTGTCTTGCTTTGGGGATTACAGTAAATCTCAGAAGAGACCTTGAACTTTTTGGACTTTTAACATTGTTGAGACTGCTATAGACTATGGGGGTCTTTAGAAGTTGGACTAACTGTAGTTTTTTTTATTATGCTATGTTTAGGTATGTCCCCCATAGACTCATATGTTTGGACAAGACTATGGGGGTCAGAGTAGAATGTGATGGTTTGTATATGCTCCACCAGGGTGTGGCACTATTCGAAGGTGTGGCCCTGTTGGAGTAGGTGTGTCACTGTGGGTGTGAGTATTAAGACCCTCACCCTAGCTGTCTGGAAGGGACTATTCTGCTAGCAGCCTTCAGATGAAGATGTAGAACTCTCAGCTCCTCCTGCACCATTCCTGCCTGGATGTTCCTACCTTGGTGATAATTTGCTGAACCTCTGAATCTGTAAGCCAGTCTCACTTAAATGTTGTCTTTATAAGAGTTGCCTTCGTCATGGTGTCTGTTCACAGCAGTAAAACCCTAGCTGAGACAGGCTCCAATAAGCGTGAAAGAACAGAGAGACCAAGAGAGAAGGCCAAGGAGGGAGAACAGTAGGTTCTGAACCCTAGAGGAGGAGGAGACTGGCTTTAGGAATCTCCACTTTACCCTAGCCAAGACCACTCACATTCCTCATTCCAGTGGACCTCGGGCCACATCAAGCTGCGGCCCACTCAGATCCTTACATTTGTGTGGTCTTTAGACTACCATGCAGTGCAGCGTGTGATTAATACGACTCCTATTTAAGACATTTCTGGCAGGGCGGTGGTGGCGCACGCCTGTAATCCCAGCACTTGGGAGGCAGAGGCAGGCGGATTTCTGAGTTCCAGACCAGCCTGGTCTACAGAGTGAGTTCCAGGACAGCTGGAGCTACACAGAGAAACCCTGTCTCGAAAACAAACAAACAAACAAACAAAAAGTTTCTGTGGGCAAAACTCCCTCAATATGCGAACAGATTTTTAGTCGTTTAGTTCTGTTTTTTGTTTGTTTGTTGCTACAGCTCTTCAAAAATTTCCGTACTTGAAATTACAAAGCAAGATTTGTGTGGCTCTTTTGGGAAAACTTTGAAAAATTTGATGCTGGAGGTATTTTAGCGGAAAGTCCTTTAGTGTTTCACTGGGTAGCCATTTCTCTTCGACAATGTCTTCAAATGAAGCAGTTTCCTCTGTAACTGGGTGTGCAAAATGTTGAATGCAAAGACTTTAGAGTTCTAAGTGTCTTGGTCTATGTGGGAAAATTTCATCTAGCCTAATGAGAGCTTTTGTTATGCAGTATAAGCACCAAAATATTTAGGACTCTGCTTCTGTATTGATTATACTTTTTTTTTTTTTTTNCGTGGGCTATCTGCTGAGAAAAACTGCTAACAGGGAGTGGAACCATCGCAGGAGAAAGAAGTTTGTTGCAGTCAACAAAGATGAAAAATATGTTGGAGACCTGAAAACTGCTTTGACGTCAGACATGGAGATGCAGAGTTTGGAGTTTGACCAGCTGGTTTCCTGTCTTGCTTTGGGGATTACAGTAAATCTCAGAAGAGACCTTGAACTTTTTGGACTTTTAACATTGTTGAGACTGCTATAGACTATGGGGGTCTTTAGAAGTTGGACTAACTGTAGTTTTTTTTATTATGCTATGTTTAGGTATGTCCCCCATAGACTCATATGTTTGGACAAGACTATGGGGGTCAGAGTAGAATGTGATGGTTTGTATATGCTCCACCAGGGTGTGGCACTATTCGAAGGTGTGGCCCTGTTGGAGTAGGTGTGTCACTGTGGGTGTGAGTATTAAGACCCTCACCCTAGCTGTCTGGAAGGGACTATTCTGCTAGCAGCCTTCAGATGAAGATGTAGAACTCTCAGCTCCTCCTGCACCATTCCTGCCTGGATGTTCCTACCTTGGTGATAATTTGCTGAACCTCTGAATCTGTAAGCCAGTCTCACTTAAATGTTGTCTTTATAAGAGTTGCCTTCGTCATGGTGTCTGTTCACAGCAGTAAAACCCTAGCTGAGACAGGCTCCAATAAGCGTGAAAGAACAGAGAGACCAAGAGAGAAGGCCAAGGAGGGAGAACAGTAGGTTCTGAACCCTAGAGGAGGAGGAGACTGGCTTTAGGAATCTCCACTTTACCCTAGCCAAGACCACTCACATTCCTCATTCCAGTGGACCTCGGGCCACATCAAGCTGCGGCCCACTCAGATCCTTACATTTGTGTGGTCTTTAGACTACCATGCAGTGCAGCGTGTGATTAATACGACTCCTATTTAAGACATTTCTGGCAGGGCGGTGGTGGCGCACGCCTGTAATCCCAGCACTTGGGAGGCAGAGGCAGGCGGATTTCTGAGTTCCAGACCAGCCTGGTCTACAGAGTGAGTTCCAGGACAGCTGGAGCTACACAGAGAAACCCTGTCTCGAAAACAAACAAACAAACAAACAAAAAGTTTCTGTGGGCAAAACTCCCTCAATATGCGAACAGATTTTTAGTCGTTTAGTTCTGTTTTTTGTTTGTTTGTTGCTACAGCTCTTCAAAAATTTCCGTACTTGAAATTACAAAGCAAGATTTGTGTGGCTCTTTTGGGAAAACTTTGAAAAATTTGATGCTGGAGGTATTTTAGCGGAAAGTCCTTTAGTGTTTCACTGGGTAGCCATTTCTCTTCGACAATGTCTTCAAATGAAGCAGTTTCCTCTGTAACTGGGTGTGCAAAATGTTGAATGCAAAGACTTTAGAGTTCTAAGTGTCTTGGTCTATGTGGGAAAATTTCATCTAGCCTAATGAGAGCTTTTGTTATGCAGTATAAGCACCAAAATATTTAGGACTCTGCTTCTGTATTGATTATACTTTTTTTTTTTTTTTGAGACATAGTCTCACTTTGTAGCATGGGCTGGCCTGACAAAGGTTGGTTCTGTTTCCAGTGCTGGGATTGCAGGTGAGTAACACTATGTCTGGTCTTTCTATATTGCTTGAAGCATTAATAGTAACCTTTTCTCTCTCTCTCTTTTTTTTTTAAATCTCAGTAAGCTTGAGCTTATGTCAAGGTCAAGGGCAGAAGGTATTCTTATGGAAAGTAATATCAGCCTAGTGAGATGACTAATAATTATAAACGAAAAGAGAATGTGGTATTTCAAATGCGTACTGCTCTTTATTTTGCACATTTACACACACATGCATGCACACACCAACACATACTCACACATGTATGTGTCTAGCCAGCAAATGTATGACATTTCCTTCTCTTGTAAGAAGGTTTATGTACCAGGGATCTTGGGATATGCAAAGTGGCCTGGCATAATTCGAAATACAAACCATTTGGGGGCTTCTGATAGCTCTGAAGCAGAGTGATAAGCATTTATTCCCATGTCTGTCTCTGCAAATGGACAATACCGGCTACATGAGCTTAAACAGCATGCTTAAGATGGAGACCGTCAGCTCACCTTTCATAAACCGTCCATTCCTCTTTAATGAGAAGAGAGAGGGGAAAAAAAACCCAAAGTTTGATACTGTAAACAGTTTCGAAGAGTGTGACTTGGCCAAACCATTCTTTATACAGGAGATCTAGCAAGCTCAATATTTCTCCTGAAGGAACAGCAGGAACCAAACAAAATCTTCTACCAATGAACACTTATTTATCAGCAGACATTTTCTACAGCAGTTACTATTTGTTTTGAAGATCTTTCCCAAGCCCCAAGTTAACTGAGAATAGATAAATATTTTTAATGCACTCCTACAGATCTCTGTCACACATATGCATATTTGTCTTGCGTATGCCATTTACCCATTTATGAGTTTAGTCATTCAAGAAACCTTTCTAAGCTTCTATTAAGTATCAGGTACTATAATACTATCAAAGATGCAAAAATAAAGTCTACACTATTTCTGCTCCAGAAGAGACTATAAGTTAATGAGAGAGGGACACCATGAACTAAATTCCAACCGTCTAAAGTTCTCTCATGAATTAAAAGGGACATGGGAGAATCACTGGAGCAAATGACTCGAGACATTGCAGACATGGATTCTGACAGTTGTAAAGTCTAGAGAAGACAGAGAGGCTTGTAGTGAATGTGAGCAGGGTCGTACAAAAGAAGGGACTATTGGCGAAAGAAGGGTTGGTAGTCAATTCCTGAGACCTATGCAAACTTATGAGCTTCCCTACCTTAAAGAGACATATACTTCTGAATGGGTAGGTGGAAGGTGGCTGGAAGGTGGAGGGTAAATCACAAAGGAGCCAGAGGCTGAGCAACGACCTAGAAAGTATGTCAGTTCGAAGCTCTGTACTAAGGCTGCGTGGCACAGGAGATGGAGGGGAACTCAGCCTTTCAGCAGGCATTTAGGGAGGCATTTAGTGAGAAAGAGAAGACACAGCTTCTGACTGCAGGAAACATGAGAACAGGGGCAAGGTGCATGCTGTGTTCTGGGTGTCGGAGGAGCAGAGGGGAGGGGTGCTAGGGTAGGAGAATGGGGGACATAGCACTTCCCCTCCCCCACATGCCCTTTGTTGAAGCTAATAGAAACTGAAATAACAAGTTACCAGTGTCACAATGTGGAACACTGAAGACCTTATTGGTGAAGGGAGTCAGTGTGTCACAAGGATGTGAGAGAGAACTTTGATGGCACTGGGTGAGCAAAGAGACAGTAAAGTCAGTTTATAAAACAGTACATAGCTTTCCATACCTTAAGAACGACTTAGCCGGGCAGTGGTGGCGCTGCCCAACACTTGGGAGGCAGAGGCAGGTGAATTTCTGAGTTCGAGGCCAGCCTGGTCTACAGAGTGAGACAGCCAGGACAGCCAGGGTTACACAGAGAAACCCTGTCTCAAAAAAAAAAAAAAAAAAAAAAAAAAAAAAAAAAAAAAAAAAAAAAAAAAAAGAATGACATAATATGCTATAGATTTATGATATAACACACATGACTTAGCATGTGTGAGATATTTTACTTCAAAATCATGAACACATTTGGATGTATTTTTGATGTTGTTTTTAAAATATGATTTGCTGGAGGTTAAATTCTTAGGAATGGGCTCACTGGGGAGARCCATGGAAAGGAATTTTTCCTGCTTCCCTCTAAGCCGTTTGTCATTATTTATACATAAGCTATTAAGGAATGAATTTCATCTTAAAGTTGGCAAATGAAATAAGGTGATAGAGTTTCTGCACTGAAAGCCAGAGCCTTTGTGAATGTGGCCCGCTGTGCTGCTGCTCAGTCGTTTGGAGACTGATCTCTTGTCTTCAGTCTGATTCGCTTACAGGAAGCGTTTCATGCAGCGCGGGTTCGATTCCCAGTCGGAGYTGTATCGTGACGTCATAGGGCTGGTGCCTAAGTGGCCCTTGCCTTTCGTTTCTCCATTATAATTCTCCTAGAGGAAGAAAGTGAAGTGATAGTGCAACGGAATGCCAGGAAGATTAGGGTTTACTGTGATTTGAAAGATGCCTCCGGCTGAAGGAAAAGTTCTGTTTTTTGCTGCACATCGTTCATGCAGATAGGCCCGTTGATCATAAAAAAAAAAAAAAAAAAGTGTAACTGCAGAACTGTAGTTTCTAACCTTAACTAAGTTATAAGGTAAGCCACAAAGTCAGTTGTTAGAGATGATCATTTAAAAGGAAATGAATGAATCTGCTACATAAAATGCAATAGTTTGTGTTAAAATAATTAAACTRTGTTCAGTGGCCTAATGTGGATTTTACTGCCTTTTTTTCCCCTGCTGGTGTTTTTGCTTTTCAATTTCTAAGAGGAAGAAGACACACAAAATATGTATTTGGCTCATGTATCTGAATATTGTGCTCTAGGGAAAATCATATGGCTGCAATTATTGCCGTTTTAGAGACGCCCTTCCTTTGAGTGGCTGCCTGAATAGTCTGCATCTTGCATCATACAACTTACAAGTCCCTGAAAGGAAGAGAAACAAGCAGGAAAAGCAAAAGTTTTCAAAGTAAAACTTTAAATTGTGAAACCAAACTGGAGAGTGATGGTTTCTGACGGACCACGCAACCAACGGTTTCACCATTTTTTAAATTCTGGAAACCACTGCCCTTTGGGTTAAGAATTTGAGCTTTTATCCAGAAGGCATCTCAAAGGACCCATTTCCAAAATTAGATCTCAAGGCCAAAAATTCTTCATTACCCCTTTGCCTCTGATGCTACTTGCATGCAAATTAAAAAAATTCCCGGTTCATCTGCTCAAAATATTATTATAGATATGATACAATAGAAATAAGATTAGCATTAAAATACAAATTATTGGTATAAATAGACGCCAGAATTATTCTTGCTTAACAGAGGTATAAAGCAGAGTGAAAGTAAAGTTTATCTGTCAGATGAAGCAAGAAGTGGCTTTTAGCCTAGAATACTACATTCATTTGGAGCCTTTAGTTTAGAAATCCCTAGATCTGTCAAAGCAATGGATAAATTGCTAAAATGATCCATAACTGTCTGAGTTGCATTTACATAATTGCAATGGATATGACTAATACAAATTATATTAATTGCTTGTTTTACTGCTTTCGGCTGATTGGCTGATTTACGCGTTACTTTGGTATGTTCAAGAAAGGATCTGAATTATCTTTCCATTTCAATTAGAGAACTAGTCATAGAAAGCAGGCTTTGATATGTTGACAGCAGAAGTTCACCTGCACAGGGCAAGCTTCGGGGCTTCCTAACTGAACACTTAAACAAAACTGTAAGAAGAATTTTCAGAGTCTTATTTGTTTTATTTTTTAACTTTTGAACTGAGCATACATGTGGGAAAGATGAAATTATATTATAGAAGGATCTATAATATATTCTATTCTATTTCACTGTCTTCCCATGTCATTTGATTTTCTGTGTAATAAATATTAAGAGCAAAGGGTATTTTAAAAATTCTTTTAGGCTCTTTTATTTAATATTGTCATAGAAATGAGTACAGTTCTGCCCTTAGTATGATTATCTAGCAATGATTATCAAACAACATGGCAATCGCTGTAGTATGTGCAGGCACATCAACAACTAAACCTTCTGTTAGATGCTAAGAAATTTATTACGCCAAGAGTTCACACCTTGACTTTAGTTTTCTGTCCACAATCAATTTAYACATTTCTAACCTGTTTCTTCCTTTATGTGTTTTGGTGGATTTTTTTCCAAGMAATATTTATCAGAATTTATGTTGCTACTGACATGAGAAATAGCTTATGATTGTTAACAGTAAAATGAGATTTCAAAGGTGGTGGACATTACGGTTTCCTATTTTCTTTACGATATGGTGTTTGTAATGTAGCRTTCCTAAACCAGTAAGTACTCTGTGGGGAAATAAGCTGAGTAGATAATCAAGTAATTTGTCACATAAAACAGACTAAGATAGTGCCATCTGGTTAAGCCATTAACAATATCTATGTAGTTCTAACTGCCCATTATAGTGGCCAGACAGAGCCTCTCCTCTTCCATTCACGCTGATCTAATTGTACCGTCTAAGAGTAAAGCAAGAGATTTGCTTCGTTTTTTTCTATTGGGTATGAGTGGAAGCCATCAATTTTTTTTCTCACTTCTGCCTTAATGGGTTGAAATAAAGACTCACATGCATGGCTTTCCAATTTCTTTTACAATTTCATTTTATTACTTGGATATTTTAAGGTCAAAAGATTTCCATTTCCAAAACACGTAACAGAAATAATAAAGCAGTAAAATGTGGACTTAGATAATATGGACATTTTTCTTTGAGGTGTCAGATGTGATTTACAAATTATTAAAAAGGCAGTAAAACCTGAACTTGTACAGCACACACTTTACTTTAAACTGTCAGATGCATGGTTTTGCTTTATTAATGTCACTAATATTTTTCTTATCAGTGTAGAAAGTGAAGTCTACTGATTTAAGGAATCAAGAGACTTGCAAATGCTCCTGTGTTACATA
>BDUI01019576.1:9497-20414 GCA_002335545.1 Apodemus speciosus
CCCCCACCCCCCACCCCTTACCCCACCCCCGTAGACGTCTGTACTCGCTTTCTCAGAGGGTGTCAAGCTAGCATCTCTGAATTCCTGTGGTTGCAAAATGAAGATTGTTGACCCAGGGCAAAGGAAGGAAGCACTCAGGGACGCATCCATTCTGGTTCCTCCCAAGCTCTGTCACCTGTGCATGCATGGAGAGGTAACTGGGTCACTCACTAACTATAGATTCCTTTAGAAAGTCAGAGACTTCCCATATTCTAGGGACCTATAATATATGATTCTATGCACTGATTGTTCTGATAGAGATGAATACAAAGTCAGGTGATAGGAAGGATGAAAATCCTAGCCTAGTTAAGGTCAGGTTGGTGCAAAGTCAAGGGATTTTCCCTGCTGTTGGTTGTTGAGTTCAGCTGTGGAGTCAGGAAGGAGATACTAAGTAGTGAAGGATGGGGGGGGGGACACTTAACTGATAGAGGTATCAGCATAGATAAAGGCAATGAGGTAGGACTCCTGCAGGGATGGTCTATGGCCGACACACTTAGTTCTGAGGCTTTTTGGGGGCGGGGTGGGAGTAAGGGAAAGGATAAATTATGGGGACTTGGTGAGAATTGAGGCTGGACAAGAATGTAGAAGGTGCTGATGGGAAAATGGAAAGGATTTTATTGATTAATGTATTCTGTGGCATTTCCCCACATGTATATAGTACACTTTGGTTACACTCATCCTTCTTCCCTCTCTTTTCTTTCTCCCTCATTTTACCAATTTCCTATCTCACTTGTGACCCTCTCGATTTATGGGCCATATCACTGAAGTCAATGGCTTCCTCTTCTCCAGTATCCTATGACTGCCAATAGTTTCCCTGGACAGGGTGAACCCCTATGAGTCTCTGCCTCATCTGTAACTGAATGCTGAGTGCCTGGTTCTTGTGTAAGTCCTATGCAGATGGCTGCAGGTGTTGTGAGTTCATGAGTGTCACAGCTATGCTGTGCCAATAAGGCATCATTCTGTGGTTTTCCTGCTGATTGCCTAGTTTTTACATTCTTTTTTTCTATAGTTCCTGATTCTTGAAGGGGGTAATATATGAGTATCTTGTTTAATACTCAGCAACATGACCAGCCGTGAGTGTTGGGTTAAAAAGGCACATGGTCAAATGTTGGCCTTCCCATAGTTTTTCTAGCTGCTGAATTAGTGGGTGGCTTGAACCTGGAAGAAAGGCTTATATTGTGCCAGCAGATGTGTACAAAAGTGCAGAACACATCCCTTGGGCAACATGCCATTCTCCAGTGACAATGACTGTGCAGCTCGTGGGAAGTGATTAAGTTCAATTGTCCCTCATTTTACACCTTCTGTTTGTTGAGTTCCCTTCACTCGTGCCCTGGTCTTCTCCAAATGCTAGTTTGGGGCAAAGCTATAGACGTGAGCAACCTTCAACTTGTCTATTTGGGCTTCATAGAGCAGGCAGTTTAAAAAAAGGAGGACACAGATTCCTGAGACTGAGAAGAGATATGAATGGAAGGTTGGGAAATGGTGACTTCAGTCGATCACTAGTGTTGGGTAACTGGATGCAAGAGTGATCCATCCAGATTGTGCGGACAACTATCAGATCAACTGAAACTTAGGCACGTCCGTTAATATCTGGGATGCAGTCTGAGAGTGCATCATTAGGTGATCTGAGTGTAAGAACAACAGAGAATGTGCTCAGACAAAGCTACGTGCCATAGTATCCCACATACCTAGGCTCTGTGGATCACTATCATCCAATTAATAACTATTGATACAACGGTATGCAAAATATGATGACAGACTTCCAAGATAATGGAAAAGAAAGCAAGCTCAGGGCCAAAACCATCTGGATACACAAATTACCATTACCATGACACACCACTGCTGCTATTGTTTGTTTATTGCTCTCTCTCTCTCTCTCTCTCTCTCTCTCTCTCTCTCTCTCTCTCTCTCTCTCTCTCCCTCCTGGACTCCTGATTCTAGCCCCTTTTTCTACAAAAGCCAGCATTGTTGCATTCACATGCATCAATAGCTAGACTGGACTTTTCTCATTAGTGAAGTAATGCAGATAAACTTACCTTGAAATTTGGGAGTTATGACCACAAGCCAGTAATGGTGGGAAGACAGGCATCAAACCATCCTCATTGTCACATCCCAGGCACAGCTCAACATAGAGTCACTGTTAGGCATACAGGACAATCCATCCAAATATGTCAGATAGTATCTATAATGCCACCATATCTGTAGGAAGATGTGACTTTCTTACTATACGTGTGCCATGACTGAGCAGTTCAGTAGGTTATTAATGTAGGCAATGATGGTGATTGAGTTTCACTCACTATCTTGACTCTTTATAGCTTCAATGGCATGTATCATTATGTTAAACTGTAAGAGCACTGGACAAAGGGATAAATGAATGARTGAGTGAGTGAGTAAATGAACAAGAACACTATTCTATCACTCCTATTTCAAGGTTTTCATTTGCAACCTGTAAGACATATGGTATGTGTTTAATCTATCACATGCATCATTAAACTAAGAAATTTTAATTAAGTAATGAAGATGTCATGGGCCTTCTTAATCTTTTTATGCTCATAATATGATAGGTCATTTTGATGACAACTTTTATAGCTGTGATTGAATATTCTGATGGATTTAGAAAACTCACAAATAATAAGGAATATTTCATCTTTATTTTATCATCAATGACATATCCAATTTAGCCTTATGGCAGTCACCCAGGCTTTGTATGTCTTCTTTTACTTCCTTTCACCTATCTGTACCAAAGAAAGAAGCTTAAATACTGATAGAGATGCCACCAAAGGCAGAGGTGGGACTGTGAAAGTCTCCACTTAGATCTGCAGTGTAATGATATCCAAAGCGGCCACCGCCATCTATACTGCAATTTAACCAGCATGAATCCAGATGGTGACAGTTTGGCTTGTACTCCGAGGAAAGAAGTGGATTCTATTGCATTTGTAGGGGAAGGTCTTTCCCTGTTTATGTCTGTTCACTATACTGGTAGGGGAGCATATTTCTACAGAGACACTGGTTAATTAAATGACTTTGTTTTTCAGTGAGCTTATATTCAGACAAAAGATGTCTTGTTTTTACCTTACTTTTGTTTGATTCTAGATCTGCCTTTCTTATCTGCCTTCTTATTCATCCATCCAACGAAGCACTAATTAACTCTAAATTCTCACCCCATGTTGATGTAATATGGTCATAGGGTTAAGGTTAGGGTTAGGGTTTTCACTTAGGAAAATGGGGTGGTCTGAATTCACTGCTCTTACCAGGGGCTATTTCGCATAGCTTGAGGTCTGAAGGATATGGACGATAGACTCCTGCATTCCTAGAAGTAGATGGTACTTCACACTGCACAGTTCCAGTTTCTCCCTCCCCTTCTAGGAAGGAAGGCAAGCTCCCAGAAAGGAGGTGGTAGCCCAAGGCTGAACCGACTTTCTTAATTAGACCCACGCCCAAGAGGTAGCTTTATCTTGTCAAAATACTGTCCTGGTGAGTTGACGTCATTGGCATTTGTTCTGGCTCTATCTCAAGGAGCTAAAGCCCTTAAAGGAGGTTGATGTTTCCATTTTAGTTGTGTTAATGGGCAGCTGAGGTGAGTCCATGTCTTTTGAGCCTTAATTTTGTTGACTCTAAATATCGGTGTAAGAAAGTCCATAAATATGTGAATACCTGGGAGCAGAGCACAAGGAGCATGCTTAACGTGGATCAGGGACAGAGAGAGTGTAGGCCCCACGGTCTTGGGATAATGAAGTTGCACTTAACACGCTGGAATCTGATGCCCTGTTGAGCACTGGCCTATATGAGGCATGTGTCCAGTTCCCCAGACTGTACCCTTGACTCATCCTGAATCTGGAGCCCACTCCTTCTTGTCCTTGGAATATACCTCATTGCCATCTTTCCTAAAGCCGGACATCCTTCCAGCTCCAACCAAAGCYCTTCCTTTCAATCTGATGAGCGCCTTCTCATTACTCCTGCTCCTAAGAACTCTTCTTTCAGCCCCACATCTCTGGCTATTTCTGGAGATGATTTTTCCCCAAGCTCTAAGCCAGCTGCTTTTCTAGATTGTTTTGGATCTAGTCCACACAGTTATCCATGTATTTTGTCCCCCCAAAGAATCACGCAAGTCTGAAGTAGAAAGAGAAGAAATTCTTAGCATGTTCTTGCTGTGGAATAACAGACCCCTCCCCCTGGCTCACAGTTGATAGGATGAGGCAGGGCAGGTACCTGATACCACAGATACATCAACCAGGCTGGTAATAACCAGGCTATTTAACTATAATCATATAATTCCTGTCATTTGTACATGCCTCCTTTGGCTTCTCATGGTCATCTCAATCATCCTGATCCGGCAGAACTCTATGAAACTAGAAACCAGGTTTCTTTTGCTGTGTTAGTCCCATCCTACTCCATTATAAAAAGCTCTCCACAGTAGATATTCTTTCCCTGGGAACCCATGAGAGACAGAACTTCCTGGTCTGTGTTGAGCAACAGGATCCCACAAAAGACCTTGTCCTCTGGCTTTCCTGTCACCAGTTTTTCAGTCCCGTCTCAGCCAAACCATTGGCAGATGTTTATGAACCCATTTCATCCTCACTTCTGTCATAGTGGACAGCCAAAGACACCACTCTCAGCAGGATCTCCCGGGAATATCTTCCCTCACCACCATCCATCAGGATCACTCCTGGGTGAGAGGGGTAATGCCTCAGCCCTCCTCTCAAGAGGGCTTTGAGTGTAATGTYCAGATGGACCTGTAAGATGGACCTGCTTGAAAGAAATACCCCCAGCAAACCATGGCTGTGGATTGAGGGACAGAAGAGAACAAGGCAGCAGAGTCTGTTTTAGAGTGTGAGTCATCAAGTTATCTGGCCCATTTGTCCCTTCTAGACCTGTGCAAACCTGTCCAATTATACGGCGGCCTTTTGTTGTTGTTGTTGTTGACTTTCTGCACCACTGAGGCAGTATGCAGCCAACAGTGGGAAACTCAAACTCATGTTTATCATTCCATGGCTAAGGCAACCTGGTCTCTACCAGGATCTAGTAACGAGCCAGAAGCTATTTTTCAAAAGGAAAATGACACCTAATAGAGACCAAAGTCTTGCTTCTCTATTCTGCCAGACTGCTGTGATCTTGTGACTGCTGGTTTTCAGATGCCCCATGGAGCTTCCTTCTCTCCTACTGGGGCAGATGCATTTATTCCTGGAACTGAGGAGGCAGAGCAAAATGGATCTCTGTGAGTTCAAGGCTAGCCTGGTCTATATAGCCAGGACTATATGGAGAGATTAATTAATCAATTAATTAAATACTGTAAGATTTGTTGGCGCATCAGAAGAAGGTGCTGTGGGAAGCTTTTAATTTGCTGGTGAGTGGGTAGTTTCTTACCTTCAATCTTATAATGTTACAAGTGATTCTATAGGTATTTTGACATGGTCCATAGTAAGTAAAAGAAAACACTTTATAAAGATCAAGGTAGTGGCCCATGACTTTTTATAGGTCTTATTTCTACTTACTAGTTTTCACATGTCTTACTAAGTGTCCAAAAACACTTACTACTTTCTAACTTCAAGATCTAATCATTACAGAGTCAGCAATAAAATGGACTGGTATAATGTTTGGCTGAGTGTCAAGTGACTTGGCAAACTGGAGGACAGTTATAGCCTTGTCACGAAACTATGACAGCCTATTTTTGGCCATGCTAAACAAAGGCCAACTAATGGTAATAGTACTTGCAAGTTGCTATGGAGCTAAAGGATTGTCTTTGTCAATAGTTTTATATCGTATACTAGGAGCTGTGTTGATTCACTGCAATAACAACACCACATGAGGGACAGTGACTGAAACTGCAATTAGCATCTGCCTAAATTCACATCATGAAGCAGTTCATGCATGAGCCATCTCACCTCTGTAGAGGAGTTCTGCTGAGTTAGATGGATTGCACTAGCTGAGGATTTGGCTGAGTTGAATAAACATATGGTGAATAACTCATATTCTCCTTCTTCAGGGCTTCAGTGGTGACTCTGCAATTGTGCAGCAGTGTTTTTTCCCTTACTATCTTGACAGGTAGGGAAAATTGTAGAAGTGCTACTTGTTTGTCTCTACAAGATTCATCTTTGTGCCTTGGCTTAGAGAGTCAGCGTCAAGATTTTGCCAGCTGTCATTTTGTTTTTAAGTATTGGATTTATGTGTTTGATGTGAGTGCTTTGCCTTCATGTATGTATGTGCATGTATATATGTGTTTGGTGCCTGTAGAAGTCAGAATACAGCATCAGTGCCCTGGATATGGAGCTAGAGGTGGTTGTGAACCACCATCTGATTACCAGGAATTGAACCTGGTCTTCTACAAGAGCAGCAAGTACTCTTAACAGCTGGGCCATCTCTCTAGTCCCTAGTTGCCAAGTTTTAAATTCAAGGTAAGAAGGGAATAACTACTAGGCAGGCCCTGGTCAAACTGAGCCCAGTTGAGGTCAGAGTAGAGTTCAGACCTCATCTGTCCTCTGCCCACCAGAAGCACTACATGGTAAATGAGAAGATTCTGTAGCTATTGGGGAGCTCAAGACTCAGCATCAGTTCAGAGATGGTGTTTAACACAGCGGTTCTCAACCTGYGAATCGTGACCCCTTTGAAGGTTGAATTGACACTTTCACAGGGGTCACCTAAGACCATCAGAAAGCATAGATATTTAGATTATAATTCATAACAGGAACAAAATTACAGTTGTAAAGTAGCAACAAAAATAATTTTCTGGTTGGCGGTCACCACATCATGAGGATCTGTATTAAATGGGCATTAGGAAGGTTGAGAACCACTGGCTTAACTCTCAAGATGCCTGCGCATGGGCTCTCCAGGATACAGCCCCCTCGAAGATTCCCGAAGGAGGATTTACACCAGGTCTTTGAAAATGATAGTTTGAGTTCCGGCCATGACTTCACTTTAATTAGTGGGTTCTAAGTCTGTGAAGTGATTGATGCCTAGAAATTGGATGAGAGTCAGTGACTGTACACTATTGTCATGGAACTTAGTTTTTGGTATGTTTTTATTGTCAGACATAATAATGCACCACCCCTACCCCCACACTTTGTTCATCAAACAACACCGGATGCCATATTAGATTGTTTTATTCTGATCCCTGACTCATCTCTGTGCTGCTGCTCACAGTGAGATGTGGCCATTTGACTGTTTGCTAAAGAGCTCTACTCCACAGCAGCAGAAGCATCTGCCCTGTTCATAGCTCCCTTGCAAATAACAGCTACTGCAGCTTTTCCAGGATGGAAGCACTTGTCTTTTTTTTTTTTTTTTTTTTTTTTTTTTTTTTAGTCAGGGTTTCTCTGTGTAGCTCTGGCTGTCCTGGAACTCACTTTGTAGACCAGGCTGCCCTCGAACTCAGAAATTCCCCCTGCCTCTGCCTCCCAAGTGCTGGGATTATAGGCGTGCGCCACCACCGCCTGGCATGGAAGCACTTGTCTTAGGTATGTGCATGTRGATGTGTAAACCAGAGGACAACCTTAGGCGCTGCCCTGTGTGTGCAAGTGTGTCTGCGGTGGTGGCATGTTGTTTTTGTTTGCCTGGAACTCTCCAGGTATGAGTGGCCAGTGAACCCCAAGCATCTGCCTATCTCCACCTCCCCAGTGCTGGGATTATACGTTTATGGCACCATTTCTGTCTTTAAAAATGTTGGGATTCAAAGATAGGACTCAAGCCCTCATTGCTTGAAGGCAAGCACTTTGCTACCAGGGATATCCCCCTCAAGAAGCTCCAACTACTGTCAAAGCATTGAATTCTGGATCCCTTTATTCAACACAACTGGGAAATGAATATCTGAATCAACCATGATAAATTCAACACAACTTGCATTCTGCCCAAGAATGTAGGGAAATGATAGCACTTGCCTTGGTTTGCTTTCTATTTCTATAATAAAACGCTATGGCCAAAAGCAACTGAGAAGGAAAGGGTTTATTCATCCTGTGCTCACAGTCCATCATGAAGAGAAGTCAGGGCAGGAACTCAAGGCAGGAACCTGGAAGCAGGAACCAAAGCAAGAGCTCATAGAGAAACAAACGCTCTTGCTCCCCATGGTTTGCTCAGAGTATTGTTATTGTTATTATTATCATTATGATGATGATGATGATGATGATGATGATGATGATGATGATGACGATGACGACGACGACTTATTCACAGGCCAGTCTGATGGGGGCATTTCTTAAATTAAGGTTCTGTCTTTTGAGATAACTAGCTTGTAAGAGGTTGACAAAAAGAAATCAACAAGCACAGCATCTCATTCTCCTTAAATGTGACCCAGAGGTCACAAAAGTTTTACTTAAAGGACAGCAGAGCAGATGAGTCTCTGCTCCACGACTCTCTCAGCTTGCTGTAGCGTGAGAATAGCCATAGCCAGAAGAGAAATGGTGAAATGTGACTGTCTTCCAAAAGCAGTTCGAGGAAGTTTGCCAGCTTCTGATGTCAAAGGAGGAGCCACTCTCGCTGACCAGCCCAAAAAGCTAGTGGAGCCAGGCAGAACTGCATGGCTGACAGACTATAGACTATCCAGCCAGCGACACCAATGAGTTTAGAGCAGGATATTATTATTACATTCTACCTTTCTTGTTCAAATACCCATAAAACCATGGCCACTCATGATTCCCAAGTTTCCAAATGAGTATTAGAATATTTTTGACACTTTTCGTTGAACCTGTTTCTTTCTGAGACTTCACATGTACCTGCATTTCTAAGACATGGGGAGGCTCTCTATGGCCATGAGTCTAGTGACAGCAGAAAGCGGTTGTTGTGGTTATGAAGAGAAGGAGTATCCTTTTATAAGATATCTACTTACAACAAAGTTAGAATGAGGATTCCATGCAGAGGAATAGGGTTCTCCTTAGATAACGTAGAACAAGTTGATCTCAGTGGTAGAGGAATCTCTGGATTATATGTAAATTCAAGATTGTCCATTCATAGCTTTCATCACATGTTTTCCTTCCCATTTAGCATACTAACATTTCCCCCGTAGGATGCCTAAACTTTCATGTGAGAGATTGTCCAATCTCTAGACTCAGCTGTCACTGTAATTCAGCAAGGCACCCGGTAACTTCGTGTTGACATTTTAGCTCTATCAGCAGCCTTGTAGCTACAGGAAATAAATACATAATCTGGACTCATCTTAGAATCTCTTTGATCTACAACCTGTGGCATTAGCTCATCGTGAAAGGTCAATAACTTGCCAGTTTCTTTTTGTAATTGTGGAAGTAATATATTGTCCCTATAGTCATTGTTGCTGACATAATGGTCAAGTACACTGTCCAGTTGCACTCCCAAGCTACCTTGTCACATTCAACCACAGGCTCCTTTCATCCTGATGTCATTGTGTACCATGGGTTGCTGGCGACTTACTTTCTATTGCCAAACACCCTAGCACTACCCACAAGACAAAAACATTACCAGGCTAATGTAGAAATCTCAGCTTTCTGTAACTGTCTTCAGAGACCTCCTCTAATAACATTCTATACCAGCCAGGGGCCTATCAGGAGATRGCAGCCATACAGGTATTTGAAAGGTGAAATTAAACCCGAGTGACTATAAGATATTCTTCCATAAGGGAATAAAGGGCATTTAACAGACGTCATAAGGTCAGTGATACACGTCAAAAGAACAATTAAATTCAGAGGCAGAGATGGGCGATCTCACTAGAGAACATGTGTTCTGTACTCTGCTGGATGGTGAGCTTGTTCACTGAGTTCCCCCAAGATGATGGCTAATTCATAGTCACCACACTGAGCCTTGCAGACCTGAAACTGTAGTTGAAAATGCCAAAAACGAAGTAGCCTTGCCAGATAGAGATAGCCAGGCTAGCAAGCAGCAATTTTTCCTCTGAGGGGACACTAGCTTAGCTTGGTCAAAAACTGTCAAGATAACCCATGATTGACAAGCTGGAAACCTACTGTGATTTAGGCCAAGTCTGTAGACCTGGGACCCTGGGAGTCCACCCCAGGGTTACTGCTGCAGAGCAGTATGAAATTGTCTACATGGATGCCACCAAAACTTAACTGTCATGAGAATCAGTGGGTGTCCTGCTAAACAAAGTGTTTCCTGCAAAATGGGAGGAAGAGACAACACACTAGAACCCAGAAGAAAACTAAGTCATGCCTTGGTGTGTTCCGTCGGCGCCCTCTACTGGGAAAGCTAAACATTGCGATAGCTGGYAATGGAGACCCAGTTCTAAGTTTCTTCTACTCCACTATCACAGAGTAGATAATAAAGGACATATTTGGAGTAAGGGAGCAGTACCGTGATATATGTCACCAAATACTCAGAACATTTTATACAATTTTTGTTTCTAATCCAGTTGTCTTATGTATTCATCCAACCTTTAATGCCATTTAAAGGTTGAAAATATTGAGTTTCAAGTAAGTTCGCTCATTCAGCATCCCACRGCCTGCAAATAGAACTGAAATTCACATAAGATTTTTACATGCAGCATGAATTCCTACTACCGAACTTATTGTGTTCATTTAAGGCACAGGGGTGCTAGAAAAAATGGAGAATTTGTTAATACTTTCGGGTATGTCATCTCTAGTCTTCAGATGGGGGAAGGAAGAGTGACCTTGGGACTCTTTTTTTTTTGTTTTAAGATTTATTTTGTTTGTTTCTTTCTTTGTTTGTTTACTGTATATGAGTTCACTGTAACTGGATTCAGACATACCAGAAAAGGACATCGTACCCCATTATAGATGGTTAGGAGCCACCATGTGCTTTCTGGAAATTGAACTCATGACCTTTGAAAGAGAAGCCAGTTCTCCTAATCTCTGAGCCATTTTTCCAGCCTCTGCCCCCTCCTCCTGACCTCAGGACTCTTAAGAAAACCAAAATCCTAGAGATGGCTGTTTCAGGTTCCATACCACC
>BDUI01019586.1:18609-32923 GCA_002335545.1 Apodemus speciosus
GGAAGGGGTGAATAGGGGGATGGGGGGGGGAGGAGAGGTAAAAAGACATATAGGACATTGGGGGGGCGGGGAAATCAGGAAAAAGGGAAATGAAATGTAAATAAAGAATATATCCAATAAAAAAAAACAAAACAAAAAACAAAAACAAAAAAGATTAATGTATACTATTTGTACAAAAATAGTAGATTAACATTTTCACACATGCTGCTAACGTATTTTGATCTTATCAATCTTTCATTATACTCTCTTATACCTTCGATACTTCTATTATTCTTCTTTCTGAATCTCCTTTTTCCCTTCCATTTTTTATCTTAAGCTATAGTCCCTTTACAGAACGTATGGCACTTGTCTTTCTGAGTCTAGCCTATTCTGCTTAATCTGATGACCTCTCTGTTTCCATTCATTTCCCTGGAAACACCAGGATTTTGGTTTTTTACGGCTCTGTCTACACCACTGTTTCTTTATATGCTCATCCATTGATGAACATATATCCCAGTTTCATACCTATGCTTTTATGAACAGTGTTATAATACTTCCTCATTCTTTCTTTTTAAATGGAAAATTTTGTACCACATGTTTTGATCATACTTTCCTCTCAACCCAATTCCTTCAAGATTCTCTTCCCCTTGCCTTTATAGTCACACACCATATGTTCTCTCTCTCTCTCTCTCTCTCTCTCTCTCTCTCTCTCTCTCTCTCTCTCTCTCTCTCTCTCAAATAAAGACAAAGGCAAAGCAGAAAAAAAACCCACAAGACATACACGAAAAGGTCCAGAAAAACACGAATCAAAATAAACAAGCAAAAGACTGCTAAGATTTTAAAAAATAGTCCCCAATGACACAAAATAAGATACAACAAAACAATGTCTACAAACTACCACTGTATACATTTTTCTTTATTAGTCTATTTGTCTAATTACTCATGGGCATGAGGCCTGCCCTGAGGTGTAGTTAATAAACTCGGTGGAACTCTAGTCGGAGGAAAATGGTTTTTCCTCTGCCAGCATATATCAATTCCAAATAGCTTCTTAGTTAGGGATGGGAGCCTCTGTCCACTTCCCCCTTTTAGTACTAGGACCCTGTCTGGCTTAAACCTATAGAGGCCTTGGATATGCTGCCACATTGTCTGTGAATTCATATGTGCATTGGTCCTTTAGAGTCTGGAAGATACTGTTTCCTTGGAGTCATCTGCCATGTCTGGCTCTTACAAGCTTTCTGCCTTGTTTTGCACATGGATCCCTGAGCATTGAGGGAACAGCTTTGATGAAGATATCCTATTTATGACTGAGTGYTCCAAAGTCTGCTTATGGTCCAATTGTGGGTGTCTGTGTTGCTTCCCATCTACTGAAGGAAGAGGCTTCTCTGATGAAGGCTGAATGAGGCACTCATCTGTGCTTTCAGCAGCATGTCATTAGGAGTCATTTTGTTGCTGTTCCTTTAGCAAAATAATAGTGGTAGTTTTTCCTGTAGGAAAACCCATGACCTATCTATTCTTGGGTTCTTAGCCACTTTAACACTGTGAGATATGGGGCCCATTTCATGGAATGAGTTTTAAATCTAATTAGAAAATGGTTGGTTATTCCTATAACATTTGTACCACTTTTAAGCAGGTTCTGTTATACGTCACAAGAATTGTACTTGGGAGATATTAATGATTACCTCCTCCAATAGCATGCTGAATCCTGTCCAGTACCATGAATGCTAGTCAATAGCAGGGGGTTATCTAGTTCAGCAACAGCTTGACTTCTCTGTGTTCAATGGTGTCTTAGTCAGGGTTTCTATTCCTGCACAAACATCATGACCAAGAAGCAAGTTGGGGAGGAAAAGGTTTATTCAGCTTACACTTATTCAGAACACACTGTTGCTGTTTATCACCAAAGGAAGTCAGGACTGGAACTCAAGCAGGTCAGGAAGCAGGAGCTGATGAAGAAGCCAGGGAGGGATGTTTCTTACTGGCTTGCTTCCCTTGACTTGCTCAGCCTGCTCTCTTATAGAACCCAAAACTACCAGCCCAGGTATGGTACCATCCACAAGGGGACCCCCCCTTGATCACTAATTGAGAAAATGCCCCACAGCTGGATCTCATAGAGGCATTTCCCCAACTGAAGCTCCTTGCTTAGTGATAACTCCAGCCTGTGTCAAGTTGACACACAAAACCAGCCAGTACAAATGATATATGTGTTATCTTCAGCAGTAGGACCTCAGAGTCACCCTCACTCTTAACCATTGTTACACACGGCTGATATGCCACTGAATCAAAGTAGTTCAGAGTGAATGGAATGACTCTGTCTTGATTGAGTTTGTGTTATATGGCACAGATTTGTCAAAATTTATACAAAGAACACCCAAAAGATGTCTTATTTGTAGTTAAGGAGAGTAAATCTGAGAAACTCATTAAATGAGTTTTTCAGTGATACACTCTTACTCAGCAATTGATCTTACAGATTACAATGTGCTAAGAATATTTTTACTTAAAGCCCAAGTTCAAAATGACCTTTCTGCTGTATCAAAATGAAAACAAATCAGAGAAGTACAATTTAGACAGCAAGTCAATGAAACCCAACCCAAGACTTGGTCCCATATCTGATGACAATGCTAAGAAAGTGCTATCAGTATACAACTATCAACAATGAATTATGTCACAGAACCACCCAAACAAGAAGAGCTCACAATGTCTGACTTCATTGCAATGAGTTTTCCTATAAATGTAGAACACAGAGTGCTTTGCAGACATATACCCATGAATCATTTGCAGAGATTATTGAAGTACAAACTCAGAAAGTTTCGGTAATCTGTAAAATAATTAGAATAATCCTAAAACAAAATTAAGTAAATTACAAATCTCCATGTCTGCCTTTCTCTCAGGCAACAAATGCTCTCTCTCTCTCTCTCTCTCTCTCTCTCTCTCTCTCTCTCTCTCTTGCTTTCTCTCTCTCCAGCTTGGTCACAGACAATCGGTAAGCTTCTGAGAATAGCCTTAACTTGATCATCAAAGCCTTAACTATAAGACAAATTCCTGGACATGGATTGATTGGTCACACTCACAAACCACAGCTGAATATTTTATTGGCTTACATTTTCCAGTCGGAATTGGATATCACAGGATTGAGTATCTTGATTGACTTTGTATCTGGGTCAGTCAAAATTGCAGGTCCCAGGGAAGGGCTATGTTACACTAAGAGATTTTCATTCTATGCCTCCAGAACCACTTTTGGTTAGTGATTGATTGATAGATCCCAATCCARATCCAATTGCTCATCCTTTCTGCCCATGAGGATTGTGGATTTATTGATCTCTGTCCAAGCTCATCTGGGGAGAACAATGTTGCTATAATGGCGACAGTGCCATTCGGGGTCTTCCATTGTGCTGCTATTGTTTCTCCTGCCAACTCTGACCAAGGCTTCGTCTACAGAACTTTCAGCAGCTGGCAGGCATAATTCTCTGCCTCAGACAAATGTGATTCACCATTCCACTGCATGTCCTTTGATGGCATATTCATTTGGGCACATTAGAGTCATACAAATGCAGGCTGACCCAGTTAGCTCTACATGCGTTGTGAATCCAGTTAATTGTATATCAACTAATTGCATAATTCATTTATTAATGAACTGAATTAAAATCCAAGTACTGCAGCTCCTCTTCAGAGCACTAGGATTAGTGAGAAAGAAAGCCTTGGAAGAATTTCACATTTCTGATCCATGATCCACTCCTTTCGAAAACATACTCTGCCCCCTCCCTCCCTCCCTTTTCATTTGGGAAAAGATCATTTCCATAAAACAAGGATGAGATAAAAAAGAACAGCTACATGACTACTAATATTAATAATCCTTATTAGGCAGCTGCATACCATTAGGATACAAGTATTGAAATATCATCTTGTTGCTTCTAAAAACTATAGTATTGAGAATTTGTTTGCCAAATTTGGAAGGAGTCCATATCTTTCTTATTACTTCCAGGATAGAGTAAGTCCCATCACTATGTGGTAAGAGTTGCATGGGACCAAAGCATTTAATAGAGGAAGTACACCATGATGATATAACCTGAATTCTGCAAAACCAAGATGCTATATAATGTCTTTAGGAGACACTTGTAGTTTTCAGCAGCCAGCAGTAGGAAGCAAAGGTTTTGAGCCTGCTCTAGGCATTTATACTTTTGTTTTTACTATTGGTTTGGATAGTAAGTCATCATACTTCTTTCTTCTACTTAATCACAACTGTAGTAGCAGACTTCTTACTTGTGTGTGCTATGGTTTAAATCCTTTTTTTTTTTTTTGCATTTTTCAAAAGGACTTTTATTTCTTTTGTGACAACTAAAAGATAGTACCCACGAATGAAAATATTTTAGTAATTATGTATAAGTTTTCTAATNGAGAGGAGAAGAAGAAGAACAGGAAGCTAAGACAACAAAGAAGGGATCCAGACTTATCAAGAGTTTATAAGTGCTGCAGCTGGCCTTGGTCTGTTTGTGGATTCCAGAGAGATACAGACAGCATCATCACCTGCCTTACCACAGGACTTAGGAACCATTAGTTATGGATTGAGGGCTTCTCTTAGGAATACAGAGCCTCAGACATGCTAGCTAAGCACTATAACACTGAGCCTCAGACCTACAATGAAGCACTCTTGGATGGTTTGAGATAAAGCTGACATGCAGAGTCACAGGTGATTATAACATAATCCAATGGGCATATATAGTAATACTGAGGATTGGTGCCCTACAATGGTAACTCAAAGGTCTTTGCTAGGTCAATTGCCTTCTTTGTTTCTGATACTTGAACCTAAAGAAAATTGTGCAAACCCAATTTAGGTAGTTCCCTTCATGTGTTCACTGAGGTATAGGGAGAAATTTTCCATCCATCTCTTACTGTGTGCACTTCCTCATATCTCAATGTACTAATTTCATGCTAAGGATKATCTCTGCAGAGATGTTCAGGGTGTCTCATATAAATCACCCTTAGGGAAAATATTCCCATATAACCACAGSACTGTGTTCTGTCCATAGTCATGAGACAGCAGTTTAAAAGCTATTAGAGATKGTTCTGCAGGAGATGGACTTACCACCAACCCTGGTGACCTGAGTTAGATACCTTCTATCACATAATTGGAAAGAATGGGCTCCAATAGAGAATAGGTTCTGACCACCGCCCATGCCTTGTGATCATGCAAGCTCCTCATTTTACAAGGTAAACAACTAAATGTAATTTCGAAAGAAGTTCTAAAAAGCTAGCTTGCATAGARTGTTTGCCAGCATCTGAGTTGGTTAGTCGTACAATAATAATGAGAACAATGCCTTGAATTTTGAATATTTTCATAATTTCCAATCTATTTGTATTTTCTAAAATGATTCCACCATCCTCTTGGATGAAAGTCTATATTAGATATTATCAAGAAGGAAACCAAGTACCTATGAGGATAATCCAGGCCCAGAGGTAGCACAGAATAGCTATGCAGRATGTAAGCTTCCAAAGCAGTTGGCCTCAGTCCAAGCCTTGGCTCCATTGCATATGGGTGGTATGTCCTAAGACAGTCTGCTGGAGCCTCCACCAGACTTTTCATCAAATGCACAGTAAAATTTGACAGTGTACCAGCTCATCGGATTGTCTTGTGGCTCTTGTGAATAATGCTTGTAGAGAAAGACATAGGCCTGTGCGATGTGCTCACTGCCTGCTGTTATTTGTATTAACCGACTCTGTCAAATTTGCCTGAGGTTTGAGGCCACATCTCCTAACTGCTAATTTGGAGTTCTYTCCTGGATTTCAACACACCAGGTAAACTCCTACAAACGACCCCCAGTCAGGAGTGTTTATRCTGAACTTTCTCTCAATTCCTCCAAATGTCTGCTCAGTCTTAGAGCATGACCTGGGAGGGTAGGAGGTTTTTCTGAGCCTGCAACTAAACTGTAACGATTGCAAAAGAAATGGAAATAAAAACATTATCAGACTCATATAGCTGGCTAGGGCTGTTGCAGGTCTAAGAGAACAAACAACATGTACCCAGGACAAAACTATCTCAACCAGAATAAATTTRCCTTTTTTATGCTGAGAGGAAGCTGAAATTGAGCTTTCAGGGTCTCCGTGTCACTGGCACCATCTTTATATTCTTAAATGAAAAGAGAGAAAGGATTTGCCTTATTACGGGAGAAAGAGCTAAATGTGTTTGCTTTCAAGTGCAGAATGAAATGAACTGCACATTCTCAACGCAGAGTTTCATTTTGATTACTGTCTGAAGCAGGAAGCAGCCGCCCACCCCCACCCAAGCTCTCCTCCACTTTTTTTTTATTATTATTTGTTATTGAAGCAAATGAGGCTGATTGTTGGAAACTTCTGTGCAGCCCTGAATGCCTCAATTGTGGCTCTCCCCGAGATTAATGCATTTAATTTACCTCTTTTGGTGTATGCGAGATGCTATTCAGCAGCCAGTCAGGAAATCTTAGCCCTGGAAGCTTCTCTGTGGTGAGACTCTACTGTGTCTACATAACCTGCTTTAGGTAACTTAAGAGAAGCCCAAGAAACATGAGAGAAGGCCCTGTGATTTCAGAACCCCTCCCCATCTTCCAGTGGGGTGAAGAAGACTAGAAATGGGGTTGGAGAGATGGCTCATCTGTTAAGAGCACTGACTGCTCATCCCAGGTCGTGAGTTCAAATCCCAGCAACCACATTGTGGCTCACAACCATCCATAWTGAGATCTGACTCCCTCTTCTGGYRTGTCTGAAGACAGTTATAGTGTACTTACATATAATAAAGAAATAAATCTTAAAAAAAAGAAAGGAAGAAAGGGCAGAAATGTAGCCAGAGAACAGCTTAAAGGGCCTGACTCCATCTTTCAGGCACTGATACTTTCTTCTGCCATAAGATTAGAAACAAAATCATTTCCACTTAATGTTCACAGACTCTGGAATAAATTCAGGGAACAAAATACTTATCCTTATAGATTAAGCATTTTAAGACTTCGGATATTCAGTTTTAGGTAGGGTCTCAAGCCAAACAAACAAGGGTAGCAACCCTCCTACCTCACCCCTGCCTTCAACCCTTTAACAGATCTGCAGCTATCACACCAGACCGAGGGTAGAGTATGAATAACACATGGTTCCTGCCTTAATAGTTCTTCTAGCCTGTCATACTCAAGCAACCATACAAACAAAATCTCCTGAATTACAGTCCTCATAAATTTCGGAAAATAAGCAGAGGAGAGGCAGAGTCTGCAGTGCAACATTTAACTTGCAGTTTGGAGGCTGAGCTAGTACTAAGAGGAAGAGAGACATTTGCATGAGCGAGAAAAAAGCAAACCATGTCTCACCCTCCCCCCCTGCCCCCACTGAAACTCACAAGTGTCTGGTCATTGAGGTTGGCCTCTTGTGTTATACTCAGAGATGCAAAGCCATCGCTGTGAAGTCCAAGAGACAGAGACTTTGGCCCCTTCTTACTTTAATCTGTCATCAGCATCTTGCCTGGTCTCAAGGGTACAGTGGGATGTAGACATTCTTCTGTGTATGTTTAGCTTTTCCTGGATATCTTCGATGTCAGGGATGGTTCCACACCCTCTCTATAGCAATAGAGGGATATTATCGTTGCTCCTCACCACACCCTTTCAGCTCGATTAAGAGTATTTTCAGAAAAGAGTCCATCTAAAAGATTTATCCCTAAAACTTGAGAAATGGAGCTTTGGCCCAAGGCTTCCTCACACAGCTTTCATACAGGGTTAAAAGAGAAGCAAATCCTCTACGAGGCCTCTTTCCTCATATGCAAATTTTTCTTTGGGGATTTGGAGCTATCCAGAAGAAATAAATCAGTAGGTCAAGGAAGACAATAGGATCTCCCTGCAGGAGATGAGCAAGTCTAGTTTGCAGCAAAGGCTCAAGTTCATCTGTTTTTTCACCCATGCAGGGATACCACCATGGCATCCATCCTGGTAACACAGGTCTATAATCTCAAGCACTCGGGAGGATCAAGAACTCAAGGTCAAACTGGGTTTTAGAGTGAATTTGTTCTGGACTGGGCAATTTCCAGAAATTCTGTCTCAGACCACGAAAGAAATTATAAGCTAAGGATGTGAGTCCATAGAAAAACACTTACATAGCATGTTCAAAGCCATGGGTTCAATCTTTAGTGAAAAGGTAAAATGAAGAAGAAATTCAAACTCTGAGTAACTTGGGTTGACCAGATGACTCACTGAGTGAGAGTACTTGCTRTAAAGCCTGATGGCCTGTTTGCCCTTCCTGGGACCCCTCCAGTGGAAAGAGAGACTCCTGAAATGTGTTCCCTGACCTCCACAGGGGCACCATGGAGCGTATGCACACACATGTGTGTGTGCATGCATGAGTGCGTGCATGCGTGCGTGCGTGCATGTGTGCGTGCCTGCGTCCCTGCAAGCAAGCATTCATGCTCATGTGTACATGCACACATACTCGGATAAATAAATTAAAAAATAAATAAATAAATAAATAAATAAATGCAATGTTTTTAAAAAAAAAATCACAGATAATTCATGTATACTCCAGAACCAGCACTACAAAAAGCAATTAGCATGTATGTTTCAAAACCAGCCTAAATAGCACTTGCATGTGGTTTTGTATCTTGTTCAACTGTAGAGGAAGACTTCCTCATCTGTGGGGCAGCAAATGAATCCTTGCGTTGCAACCCAGAGCTCATTGTTCAGAACAGATTTTGTATATTTAAGAAAGAACATAGTTACACTCAAGGCAGCCGGGACGGTATTGATAACCATTAAAGTTGGCTCAAAGAATCAAGAGTTAATGATTTACAACAGAAGATCAAGTACGAAGGGAGCCCCATGTCACTAGGTGACAGAGGCAGCTGATGGCTCCTTCAGGGACACAGTTATTCCCATTTTCAGTATGGCACTGCCATCATCAAGGTACCCTTTCCCAATGTTCTAGAAAAATAAATGGATTACTTTAAGCATGCAACAGAGTCTGTAATAGGTTATTAGTTTGTGAGGGGCTGGACGCGTAGACATCCCTCAAAATCTTTAAATGGCCTGACGGTGTGAACTGGAAGAAACCATGCATTAGCCATGACTCCATGGGCTTTGGAATCAAGCTGCTCTTGTCGGGGCTTCTGCCCCTCCCTGCCACCCTCAGTCTCCTGACTGAGGAGACAATGAGCTCTACAAGGAGAAACTGTCTTGCAGAGTGATGTGTGAGCCTCAGAAGGCGTCATCACTCACTCGGAGACGTTGGCACAGAGTCAAGTTAGTTCTTATGTGACATTAAAAAGCTCACTTCAGTGAGGAAAACAAACAGATAAAGAACACCCGCTAATGACTTCAGAAGGCCAGAGAGCAGCTGAGGTATTGTTTTTTCTAAATGCAATAGATTTTAAACGGCATTTCCAATAATGAATAAGTCACCCAATTACTGCGCTCGTCTCGTCGAGAACACCTGTCCCAGTGAGTTGCAATCCCCAGAGTGACTTTTATTTTTAACAATATTTATTATCATGAGTGTTATCACATTAGATGAAATCAGCTGGAGACGGCTGCTGCCGCGCCAATGGCATCAAGACACTGTGGATAGACCGGTTTTGCCTCCCGCTTTGGGTAAGGCAGCTGCTCTGAGCTGCCTTCAGTGTCAGTCCCCAGCAGAGGAGGAGGAGGACCTCAGAACTATCCYGAAGAGTGAGAACATCCTAGGGGTCCCCCATGGCTGTCATCCTCAAAGGCTCCTAGAGAATTTCACAAAGCACCTGCTGGAGACACGTCTAAGGAACAGCTTCACTTCGCATTGGAAGGCCAGTGCTCTGGGGAATGGGACATTGTCACTGCCACACGGCTTTCCCTGTTTGCCCCAAGGAACTGCTAGAGAGATTTGAAGAAGGCAAAGGGAGAATGACTCAAAAATGCCTTGCTACATCTGTTTTACTCTTCAGATGTGACCCAGAAATCAGGCAGAGGATATTTATACAGTTTCTCCAATGTCCCTGGCGCCCAGCTTGTCACTTGTCCTTATGAAGGTTGTAGTCGGGAAAGCAAGCATGCACCAGGCCGCCTGAGCACCCTCCGTAAGACAGCGCTTTCTATTATTGAGTCAGTGTGCACTGAAGGCCTACTATGTGCTTTGTGTTCAGTGTGAGACAAAAAGCCTTCAGTTTAAGAGATTCTGGTTCTAGTAGCAAATAGATTATACAGTAGTCTTTGGTAAGTACTGAACTCTTGGAACTAGACATACCTTATAACAAGAACACGTGAGAAGCACCTTCCCTAAGGTCAGAGAGAGACTGGGTGGTCGAAATAGATCTGGAAGCTGAGAAACTGGTTTCCTAGATGCACGGACTTGAACACTGTGCTGGAGAGCTTCCTAAGAAGATGAGTGACAAGGATAAAATTGTTACCATCATTTGCAAGTTTTCACTGTAGACTAGACAATGTGCCAAGTGTTTAAAATGTTTCATATAATTTAATGCTGAGAACTGCTGTGACGTCTAGGTGTGCGAACCAGCCTTAGTTAAAAAGTGGAATTTAACACAAGCCTACCAGGGCGGACCCTAAGGTTACAGTGCTTAGAAAGAGAGATTGTGCTCATTGTCAGCGCTCGTTTTTGTTCTCAATCACTTCTCTCTCTCTCTCTCTCTCTCTCTCTCTCTCTCTCTCTCTCTCTGCCTCGCTCTCTGTCTCTCTTTCCTTCTCCTGACACCCTCTTCTTATCTCTACTGTCCACAATAGATTCAGTGATAATTACAACTAAATCTAAATCAACTCCTTTTATATGATGGAGTAAAAAAAAGTCTGGCAGATCTGGTCTAGATCTCAAGGCCTTCCCTACCAGGGCCACAAGTTTCTTTCATAATTATAAGGAACTTCACAGTAAAGAGAGCTGTTGACCTGTTTTTATTGAATTCCTACCCAAGACGAAACACCAAGGGCATCTTAGAAGGCATTAAAGTGACACTCTTTCATAAGTACCACACATTGGAGCCAGAGATATGGAGGAGAAAATTAACAGCTAGTCTGATGTGTTGCTAGAAAAGTAGACCTGAAGAAACTCTTTTCCGTGAGTTAAAAACAGAGGAGAGAGGGGGGGGGGAGAGAGAGAGAGAACGAGCTTATCTAAAGTAACTCCTCCTCATGAGAGAGCTGGTCAAGATACGGTAGCGACAGCCCCTTGCACATATAGGAGCATCTCCAAGCAATGAACTCTCCAGAAATCCTTAAGGAGGAGATTAGTTTTACTATTATTGAGAGAAAAACAGGCAACAGGGGCTGAGAAGGCAGTTAGGAGATAATCTATTGAGGGCTAGTAGGAGGCAGAAGAATGTTAGGCCAGTRTGATCATAGCCTGCTGAGAGAGACCAGTATCAATGCAATGATCTGGGTTTTTGCCTGGGTCGAAACAAATTGGTTGAAAGATGATCTTTGCAGAGGCATGTTGACCACTGTCTTAGGATCCATCATGCTAAAACTGGCTAGCACCAAGGGACACTGCAGAACATTCTTTGCAGAGCTTAGGCCTGTGTGTAAACTGTTAAGATTCCTCAGACCAGCAGAACAAAGCCAGACCTTCCCCCATTACAGAGGAGTAAGAGGGATTGGTTCTGTTGCATCATTCCAGCAACATCACAGTCTCCGCCCATGCTCTCTTCCAAGGTCAATGCCCTCTTACTCTGGAAATGGAAAGAAACCACAGTACCTAGATACTCTACAGTCAGTGGAGCCTATGACCAAGCCGCAGACCTGTGGTTCAGGCACAGATCAACTGGGGGAAGTGGAATCTCCTTGAAGCACCAGGGAAAGCATTTGCTTTTCTGAACTCCACGGATATGCACATTTGAACCCCTTCTTAGCCCCGACGCTAATTGATTTCTCTAAGGACCATGTCAGCCTCTATCCACTCTCCCCTCCCTTTTGTTCTGGACTCTGGTGGTCATCACTGGCTACTGCTCTGGGCTTTATTCCCCAGCTTCCTCTCCTGTATTCTTTCCTTCTGGTCTCACCTCCAATGTGGTCTTCCTGGCTTTGGCTCCTTCTGATGGGGAGCCAGTTCTCTCCTGCTGTCAGCTCCAGGGTCCAGCTCTTTTTGCCAAGTGGGCCTTAGTGCCAGAAATGTTTCCAACCTTTTCCTGTGAATTTAAGGACAGAATCGCCAGGGTCTCTGGACAAGAAGCAAGCTCCCAGGTTCTCCTGGTGCCTTTGATCCTTCCACCCTAGCCAGGTACATTCATAAACTTATAGATTTGTATCTCTGCTTTGCTTCAGGGAGGGCGCGTCACTTACTGAATCCCCAGCTCACATACTTGGAGTGCATGTGTGCCTGCCTGCATGCAATTGAGCATGTGTGTGCGTATTTGTGTGCTCATATGTGCATTGCGTACTTCTGCGTGGTGAACTCACTCACACCTCTGTATATTCATGTGTCGCATATGTCTGTGTATACTCTTGCATGTGCTTGATGGGGTTAAGGACTCAAAGTTTAAAATAAAGTACCTTGGCACTAAAAAGAAATGCTTTTTGTCTGGGAGCAGATTATAGGTCCTTCACATGCAAAGTGCCTGCCTTTTCCTAGGGGAAAGGGATATCTTCATTTTAGAAGAATCTGAACAAACAGGTCTGGATCAGTTCCCGCCTGGTTCATTGACATTAGCATGCCCCTTCTTTGTTTAACTACACTTCCTCATTCTTCTCCAATCCACAGTAGCATAAACATACACAGGTTTCTCTGTTTCCTTGGGTCTCAGTTCTAGAAAACTCTAGTGTACATAAAACTCACACTGAATGCATTTGCATGTTCTTCTCCTACCAATCTGTCTTTTGTTTTAGGATCCCATATGGAAAAATATATTTCCTTTCCATGAGGGTATATGTAAATTTTGGACCTCTCTCTCTCTCTCTCTCTCTCTCTCTCTCTCTCTCTNTCTCTCTCTCTCTCTCTCTCTCTCTCTCTCTCTCTCTCTCTCTCTCTCTCGTGAGTGTGTGTGTGTGTCTGTGTGTGAGCACTCTCACACATGTGAATTTATAGTAGGATTATAACTAGACAAACTCATCACAAATAAAAAGTGCTGTAAGCCGAAAATTTATTTACTACATTTAACCTACCAAGCGTAATAGTTCAGCCTGGCCTACCTCAAATGCGTGCAGAACTTTTACATTAGCCTGCAGTTGCCATGAAATGCTGATGGTCTCATCCCACTTCCTGAATGCTGTACTGAAACTGCAGCATGGGGTAATCGGAAAGGTATGCCTTCACGATGCTCATCATGCCAGATTGTTCTTAAGTTGCATCATCTGAAGTTGCAGGCTGTATTCCTTTTCAGATGTACATAGATTCTTTTTCAGATATGAGGTAGATGAACAGAAAGGTTGGACAAGATCAAGATTAAGAACATCAATCTTAATCTTTGCTATTCTTTCAGGTATTCAACTTGATTTGGGGTAAAGTATATAATGTTGCAATACTTGTTATCTGGAATATAAAAATGTAATATGCAATTTGGAAGATCTTGGAAAGAATGTATGGGATGAGGTAAGAGTATAGTCTAAATGTTATTTTTATTTGTTAAAAGCAATAAAATAGTAAGTCTAGATGATTCACACAGAATACAACAAACATTAAATTAAAGAGGAAAGCAAAATGCTGAAGAGAAATGTAGTCAATGCATGCAGGAGACATCATCTAAACTCAAGAGATCTAAGAAAAACCCTCAAGCAAGCCACCTCCTCATTTCCTTTGGTGTGCTGCTAAGGACATCTGAGGTGACCTAGCCAGCAGTGCCTTACACTGGTCCGCACCTCACTGCAAGAATTGAAGGTAGACCAACTTTGACCATCCACCAGTCACAGTGGGTCAAGCATATGGTTCCTGAGTGGTCACTCAGTGGGTCACAGTGATGGAGCCATGGACCCACTGAGTGCTTATATAAGACAACTGTTCCTTCACTTATTGTCATGATAGCCCATGAGGCAGGAGACTGATACTGCTTAATTATGAAATATCCCAAAAGGCTCATGCATTGAAGGTTTGGTCCTCAGTGCGTAGTGTTATTGTGAGGAACAGCAAACCTGTCTTGATGGGGCCTCACTAGAGAAAGTAGGCCAGTTGGAGATACACTTTGTCTTGAGAGGATATATCTTTTCCTGAGAGGATACACCTTGTCCTGGCTCTTCTCTATCTTCTGACTTCCTGGCCACCAAGGTGAACAGTTGCTTCCTCCATGTGGCCTTGCTGCTATGTTGTTCTCCTTTGCCCCAGGCTCAAACTAATGGTGTTGAAAAGTCAATCTAGTCATGGGCTGAATGTCTGCAAATGTAAGCCAAAATAAGTCCTTTCTGTCTTAGAGCTCTCTCTCTCTCCCTCTCCCTCTCCC